>JAAEAF010005684.1:0-71552 GCA_011037195.1 Triatoma infestans | reverse complement strand
GTATTTAGCCTTGCCCGGCTACCGCGGGGCTCTGGTCGGGTGGACGACCCTATCCCCAGCTACTCGTGGGAACAAATAGGTAGAAGGAAAAAACAAAAAGAAAAACAATTTAAGGCAAGGATGCCATTGAGAACTGGTCCGACAGGCCATGGGGATGGGAGTAATCCCACAACCAGTAAGGCCATGGCACCAGGTAGAGGGATTACGGCGGTTGCCCAAGGCCAAGAGAGTGGGGCTTCTGATCCCGCAGCCGTTATGGCCACGGTGGAAACAGGACTTATGCCAGTGACTGCCAGAGGCCGGGCTAGCGGGCCAGGGGGCTCTACGATCAAAGAGGCCAAGGCAAAGGCCGGAAGAAGCTTCAATGCGGATTCGTTGGAAGCGATCGACCGCATGACAGAAAAGGACGTGGAAGTCGCCAGGCTGTCAGGGACCTCCAGAAAGGAGCTCAAAGCTCGTATTGAGGCAGGCCAGGAATATCACGAGGCCAAGCGTCAACTCATCAGAGAAAATTTCCTTCAATGGGCTGAACGCACAGCAAAGGCGACAAAAAGGCCCAGGTCGGAGGGGGAATCCCCTCCACAGCAGCGACCGCCCAAGAGGGTTAAAGCCAAGACTGCGGAGAAATCCTACAGTGAGGCTACCTCGACGGCGAAAATTGCGGTTGTGCAGAGGGGTTTCCCCGATAACCAGTTAGGCACGGAGAGGCTACAAGCCATCCAGAATGCCATTTTGGAGGAATACGACAAGATCCCAAGAGGCGGGCCGCAGGTCAGGTTGGCCAAATGTGCCCATAAACCAGGGTTTCTTGTCATTACCTGTGCAGGGGATGATAGTCTGGGGTGGCTGAGGGAGATTATCCCAAAGCTTAAACCCTGGGAAGGTGCAAGCCTCCAGACACTCGAGGGAGGGGACATACCGGGTCCTGAGACCTGTAAGGTCTTCATCCCTAACGAGGAAGGCAAGCAGGTGGAGGCTGAAAGGGTGCTCACTCGTTTAGAAGTAAGCAACCAGGGGCTGAAAACCAAAATGTGGAGGGTCTGGGGATGCTTACCCGTTGAGGGTGGGTGTCTCTGGACATTCTCAATGGGCAGGGGTCATTGGCGGAGCTTAAAAGACCCTCTATTTTGGTTGGGGGCGGGTGAATTTTCGTCACAAGCTTCCAAAAAGCAAAAGCTCAGAGGAGGCCAAGGCGATCGAAGTGGAAGGAGATCAGCCAAAGGCCGAGAGCTTGGGAAGGCGGATTCGCCAAAGGAGAGTCAGGGGGCCTGGAAGGAGAGATGGAGGCGTTGCAGGCCGCCCTGGCCATGTTACCCGTAGGGAGGGGCGGATGGAGGAGGGGACGGACGGTAAGGCGGGGATTCCGGTGGGTGTGGCTGCTGGCGGAAGCGATGCCGGCTTGCTCCACAGATCTCAAGGCCAGGAACGGTTGCCGGTGGTTGCGGAAGCCGGGGGGCGATCCCTGGGACCAGGAGCCGACGTTCCGCCCCCCTCGGAGACCCAACATGGTAATTAGGATGGTGCAGGCGAACCTCCACCATGCAAAGGCCGTTCGGCCGTGCTTAGTAGGAGGTTCGACAGGGAGGGGCTACATGTAGCCCTACTGCAGGAGCCATGGTGCCATGGGGGGTTCGTCCGAGGACTGAATCCGAAGTTTGGGAAAGTGCTGTACGACAAGTCTGTAAGTAGACTTCGAGCATGTATAGTGCATAGTAATAAGGTGAGCTGTGGACTAATACCGGAGCTGTGCTCCGCCGATTGTGTTACAGCTCTCCTAACTATCAACACCGAAGAGAGAGCGGAAAGGCTGGTCATTAGCTCTGCGTATTTCCCCGGTGATGAGGATTTCCCCCTCTGTCTACTGAGAAGAGTGATGGATTATTGCAGAGGTGGGAACTTGCAGCTGGTGCTGGGATGCGACGCCAATGCGCACAACACCGACATCAACCAAAGGGGTAAGTACCTTTATGAATTCATTATTGGTGAAGGGTTGCATGTAGCTAATGTAGGCTTGGAACCAACTTTCGTTACTGCAGCTAGGAGGGAGGTGCTGGATGTGACGCTAGCCTCGCGCTGTATGTTGAGCAAAATCGCTCACTGGCATGTATCAAGTGAGCCATCGTGCTCGGACCATAGGCACATTAGGTTCGATATATGCACTCCACCATTGGTCATTAGTAGGCTTCGAAGCCCGAGGGAGACTCATTGGGAGGGATTTGTTGGGAGTCTCAGCGAGTCTCTCGGTGACCTTAAAGTGGATGTACGGACAACAGGAAGTCTGGAACGGGCAGTGACACGGGTAACTGAGGCGATTTTGGACGCCTACCAGGAAAACTGCCCGGAGAGGGAAAGGCCTAATAGGTCGAAGACAGTCTGGTGGAACGATCACCTCGAGAGAAGGAGGCGAGAGGTGAGAAGGCTGTTTAATAAAGCCAAAATCAACCAAGACTGGGCATCGTACAGAAGGGTACTGACGCAGTACAACGTTGAAAGAAGGAAGGCCAAGCGTAAAGCTTGGCGGAGATTCTGTGAGGACGTAGCGGACACCTCGGAGTGCGCGAGAATTCACAGAATCCTAGCAAGGGAAGGTACTGCGGACAGGGTAGGGTTCCTGAAGAAAGATGACGGAACCTACACTAACTCCGTAGAGGAGTCGCTGGGGTTGCTTATGAGCACACACTTCCCAGGATCCTCTTACGGAGAGGCCCCTCTAGAGGTTGAGGGGCCGAGAAGGCCTGGTCGGGCGGACTGGAAGATCGCAAATTACGTCATACAGTCGAATAGGCTAAGATGGGCGATTGGAAGGTTCAAGCCCTATAAAGCACCAGGCGTGGATGGGATTACCCCGTCTTCTTGCAGAAGGCGGTGGAGGTTTGATACCACACCTATGTAGGATCTTCAGAGGCTGTTTGGCCTGGGGATTCATACCGAGAGAATGGCAACAGGTGAAGGTCGTGTTCCTCCCGAAAGTAGGGAAGACGGTAGATCAAACGCCAAAGTCGTTTAGGCCGATAAGCCTGTCCTCCTTTCTGTTGAAGGCGATGGAGAGGATGATTAACAGGTTTATAAGGGACGAGATTTTGAGGATTAATCCGCTTAATAATCGCCAATATGCCTATCAGGCAGGGAAATCCGTAGACTTGGCTCTGTATGACCTAAATAAGCTACTCCAAAAGTCGCTTGACGACAAGGAAATTGCGGTAGTCACCTTTTTGGATATAGAGGGCGCCTTCAACAATGTGTCCTCAGAGACTCTTGTTGTGCACTGACAAGAAGGGGCACGCCCCCTACGATAGTTCAGTGGATAAGGACTAGTCTATTGGGAAGGACTAACATAGCCACCATAGACAATTCATCTCTTGTGGCCAGGGCAAGTAGAGGCTGTCCGCAGGGAGGCGTTTTGTCGCCATTGCTGTGGACGCTATTAGCCGATGACATCCTGACCAAATTAACCGCGGAAGGCTTTCATTGCCTTGGGTTCGCGGACGATCTGGCAATCGTGGTGAGGGGGCGGTTCGTGGCAACTGTCTCGGAGCGTACTCAGGGGGCGCTCAATATTTGAACAAGTGGTGTAGAGCGGAGGGTCTCTCCATCAATCCCCACAAAACTCAAGTGGTTCCTTTTACGAGGAAGAGGAATTTACAAGGCTTACAACAGCCAATACTCGGAGGGGTCGCGATCCCCTTTGCCATGGAGGCCAAATATTTGGGAGTCATTTTTGACCGAAGGCTGACATGGAACTCTCATATTAATGTTACCGCACACAAAGCCAAAATCGCCATGGGTAGGTGCAGGAGGCTATGCGGTAAAAGTTGGGGATTAAACCCGAAGATGACTCTGTGGATTTATACCTGTGTAGTGAGACCAATGGTAACCCACGGGGCGGTGGTGTGGTGGACAAAGACCTTGCAGATGGGGGGTTGGGAGTGCTTGGAGGTATTCAAAGGCTGGCTTGCCTGAGTACGACGGGTGCTATGATGACTACCCCAACTGCGGCCTTGGAGGTCCTGTTAAACCTTCCACCACTCCACATTTACGTCCAAGGCGTTGCAAGAGCAGTTGTGGCACGACTACAACAGGGACAAGCGCCCATCTATCCCAGGCATACTGGGAGGTACCAAGACCTATGGGAGGAGCTGGAGGCGGACCCGATCTTGGGCCTGCCTACGGACATAATGATTCCTAGGTATGACTTCCGAAAACCCTTCAAAGTCTTGATATTAGACAGAGGGGCACGGAAGAATGGGCCGCCAATTACAGGCGAATCTATGTGGTACACGGACGGGTCCAAGATGGAAGATGGAGTGGGAGCCGGCGTGTACGGGGCTCATCCGAGATGTAATATCTCGGTGAGCCTGGGAAGGCTAGCTACGGTCTTTCAGGCGGAGCTAGTCGCGATTATTCTCTGCGCCGCCGAAATAAGAAGACGGGGAGTGTATAACTCCAGAGTCGTCATTTATTCGGATAGCCAGGCTGCTCTGCGGGCAATTGACTCGTGGGAGATCAGCTCAAGGCTGGTGTGGGAATGCCTAGGTGCACTCAGGGAAATTAGTAGCCATAATAAGGTCTTCCTGGTTTGGGTACCTGGGCACTCAGGTCACAGAGGCAATGAGGCGGCGGACCACCTGGCCCGAGAGGGTTCAATGAGAGCGCTTATCGGGCCGGAGCCGTTCTGCGGTGTCTCAAGATGCCTCAGGAGTGCATCCATTAAGCTTTGGATGCAGGACCGATCAAGGGAATGGTGGGTCAAAACTCCAGGCCAGAGGCAGGCGAAAAAGTTTATCCATAGCTACTCGCCTAAGCTAACTGCAGAATTACTCCAACTAGGCCGGGTGGCCATGAGGATAGCAGTTGGCACTCTCACTGGCCATTGTAGACTAAATAAGCACATGCATCGCATGGGCCTGGCAACGGATAGCCTGTGTAGGTTTTGTCAGGAAGAAGAGGAGACGGCACTGCATGTGGTATGTCAGTGCGAGGGGCTGGTCTGGCTAAGGTACCGCCTCTTTGGTAAAGAGAAGCTGGTGCCAACAAGCCTCAGCCAGGGCCCTCTTTCGGACCTATTATGTCTTTTAAGGCAAGCAGGACTCGAGAGGGTGCTCTGATGGCAGGTGCTCTGATTGACCACCTGGGAGCCACCCCCCAATTCCACAGTCCGGTTAAGGACAGGATAGGGGGAGGGTCTCCAACTAGGGAGGTGCCACAATAGATCCTTGGGGTGTCACGGTGGCGTAGGCTGAACAGCCATTTCCCCCGGTAGAATCTATCTATCTATCTAACGTTCTCATATTCAGAATATAAATTCTTATTAATTGATTCTTTTTGTTTTTCTTGAACTTATCTTAGCTCTTTTCCAGATTTTCTTCAATGCCGTCAATAATTATTTTAATCTGTTTGCTCTACGTCCTAGTCATGCCTCTTAATTTGCTTTCCAAATGCTCAATCCATCCAATGGACTGTACTTCTGGTAAACTTCGCCTTTACTATCTGATATGTTTTGTTCTCTATGTACTTCTTGGATTCTGCCTTTCTATTTTCTCTGATATCTTTTTTTTAATTCTGTGATTTGGATGATGGACGACGCGCAGCCCAATTCCAATCTTCTAAATGATATATTGCATCATTTTGTGTTCATTGACCGATTCTGGTTAAGTTCCATTCTCCTTTCTTCAGGTTAAGTTTATATAAGGAAGAGTTCATCGACTGGCACACTGATTGTGTAGTCTTATGCAGTTCTTATGAAATTCTACATTCAGTAGTCAGAACCTTTGCATTGCGCTAGTACTCAAGGAACGGTTAAATGATGTTTATGAAAGAGGCAATTTATCATGGAAAAAAATTCTATTCTTCAGCATCCACTCAGCGGATCCAATCAGTCAATCTACATTGTTAAGTTATGATTTCGTACAACTTTCTTGCAATTGTACGGTTTTACATACAGAGGTTTGGGTAAGCCTCAATGAGATGTCACACAATCAAAACTTACACAGATGCCACTGCACCTATTGCACTCAAGTGATGAAGAAGATTTTTCCATATCAAATAAAAAAGATGTCTGATTTAATAAATTGCTATAACATTCAAGAATTCTTAACTGCTATAGTACTGTTAATCCTGTTATGATCTGCAAATACCTAAATACCTCTTTTTTAATTTTTTCTTTTTCCTATGAAATTAAATTTAGCCGAAAATTATCATTGTAGGTACTTAAAAATAAAAAAATTATAAGCCTGGAACAAGTTGAGATGTTACCTCAGATACAGCCCTTTTCATAGTTTTCAGTATTTTTCTGCAAGTTTTTTCTACCTTTGGCTTCATTATCCATTCGCGTTGCTTCTTATTCCATCGGAAACATGCTGTCATTAAACTCTATAAAGAAATTACTTAGTTAGTCAATTACGTATTAACCTGCTTCAATTTACTGTAGTCACCTGCTTAAATTTATTTTATCTCATATTTTTTTAATCATACTTCTTTATCAGAACTAAGATTTTCTGAAATTAAATCTTTAAAAATTAAACATCTGAACAAATTAAACGATTCTATTTGAATAACAATGTTTGTATTCAAATGTTGAAATTGACCAAAATATTTTATACGAAAAATTAACAGAGCACCTTTGGTTCTCGTTCTTTGGTAGAAGATTCACGCACTTCGGTCTATTTTGTGTTCCGACTTCTTCTCATATCAGCTCCTTATCATTTATAATCGCTAGCGATAAGAGATATCTCCGATCACAGATTCGGCTATAGAGTTTCTGTGCTAAATTTAACTAATCACCAGTATAATGTTAGCAATCTCAGAGAATATAAATGGATTTTCCATTGCTCTCATCATATTTCGTAAAAAGAGATCTACAAAGTGACCTTTATTATAGATTGTTTCCTTAGAAGGCACTTCCCTGCAATCATGGAATATATGTCCTCCTTGTTCAGCTTTCTCTCCATAAGAAAGTTACTCTGTGCAGGAGCATTGTTTGCACTCCAAAAATTTCTTAGAACGTTTTGTCTCGTGAAATTTCTCCAGCAGAGGATGCAATTTCTCGTAAGCTATTTCTAATGGTCTCACAGTACTTCTGTACGAATGCTACACAACTCATAAACAGCCATAAGGCCCCTGGCCAAATCATCGGTCTAATCGTTTTTTTGATTGCATCAAAGCCCCAGGCTTAACTTAGCTTTTGGCAATTGTGTCTCCAAGCTATTATGGCCTCTACAAATAGATCAGTGAGGAAGTTCCAGTATTGGATACCTCAGGATGGTTGTGGGAGTGTTGCGGATGTCCGCTAGTACACTTATTAACGTCTAGTCTTTGGATCTTAAATTATTTTGTTCATAAACCTCTTATAGGCCTTTCCACTGGCGATAGATATATGTATTTCTTTAGGCTTTGTCCTCTAATGTGAGTTTTGGTTTCATCCCAGGTTCCATCAAAATAACTTTTGCAGATCTAGATATCACAATGCTTTGTTAGTAACTTTCGAATGAGAAAACTCTAAATTTCATATCCAAGAACAGTCCAAGAATCTTTTCAGAAACATTATGTAAAGGGTGAGGACTGCCAATGGGAAGGAGACCTAAGGCTATCTAGTCTTCTTCTTCTACTAAAGAAGATTCCTGAAGTTTCATTCTGAGCCCTATCTTGACTGAAGCACTTAGTTATATGGCCATGACCACATCAAAATAAGAGAGAACACCACTAAGAAATTTGCCTCATAATCAGCGTACATTTTGGATATGAATGCATAACTCTGTGCTTGAATAATTATTGTTTGCACCTATTTGAATGGCCACCTATACCAATATCTCAATTGAGAACTTACCTGATCTCACAGACAGAATTCCTTAAATGATTAATGAATAACCCCGGTCTATAGCTATATTCTCGCTTTGATGCCAATAATCAGAGTTGAGTTCTCGTGGGAAGAAAAATGAGGTACCACAGTTAATAGGCGCATGTCAGCCTAGGATTAAAGCCTTTTAGGTAGGCGCATATTTGAACTCCATTTTGTTACAAAAAGTAACAAAGTTAATGATGACAATAATAATAGCAGTATAATTAGGATTTAAGTATACAAATAAATTATAATAAATTTATTTAAATTGGGTTCAGTGTTGTTTAAGCTTTAGAGGAAGCACTACCCTGAAGAAGCCTGTAATATGGACGAAACGTCGGTTTACAACAAACCACTGACGCGATCTCAACCCGAGACCTAAATGTTATACATGACAATGGCCGCGGAAGCCTGAAAAATTATATGAGCAATTATTACTGGCAATGATAAAAGTATAGTTTAGTCAAATCCAGGTTATTAAATACCTTTAAGGAAAATGAAGATAGATAATAAAAAAATTTGGTTACTAATATTCAATTAGGTGATTATAAGCCAGCCAGTTACTTAGGAAAATGCGTACCTTGGCTGGAGCGAAAGTTTCCTACAAGGTTTTGCGTGTGTTATGGGTCGCAAAATTACCAGGTTCCATTGTAAATAATGAAAATTGAGACAATATTGCGACAATGGCAATATTCTGCCGACAGAATAATGGAGATGAACTCTCAAGCTGGTATATGTACTGCAGCAAATAAAGTGTCATCCATAACGCTAGATGAAATAGTTATTATGACTCGCTGCTCTTGAAAACAACCTAGCGGACTTGCAGCAAAAGTACCAATAGATCAATTAGAAGCAGAGACAGGTCAGGAAGATATGATGCTAAAGGTAAATACTCCAAATTTAAAAAGAGATGTATACTAGAGAAATGTACTCAGCCTTGTGATCGGAAAAATGAGGGAAACTCAGCAGCGAGTTCAACAAATTCAGTTGCCGAGGAAAGGATTGGACGCCGCAAATTTCGTTTATTCGTTAAAGACAAAAAAATTTCTAATTGACAAAAGATTTCTAGTTGACAGCGGAGCAGTTGTTAGCATAATTCTGGCAAAGAAAAATGACAAAATTGAGAACATTTATAAACTATAGTATATGCTGCAAACAATATTGAAATTCCTATTTTTGGTATCAAGACAGTAGAAAGTGACATAAGGCTTAGGTGAACATTTCATTGGCCGTTTATAACCTATGGATTGATGGGAATGAGATGTGCTCAATCGATGGCATTACTAAACTACGCATAGAAGGCGAAATACAACGATATCAGAATACAAACCTGCCAAATTTTTTTGAAAAATCGACTTATTTAAAAGATTTGAAAGTAGGCACTTTCACAAATACCAGAGGCAGAAGAAGAACAAAAAGCTGCAAATATTACAAATTTCAGACTATATGAGTTTAACGTCATGTGTTTCGGATAACGCAATGCATCTTCAACATTTCAAAGATTTATCAATACTGTTCTCCAAAAACTGAATTTCGTGTTTCCATATTTGGACGATATCCTGATTGCGTCAACATCCAAAGACGAACATTATAATCGTCTAAAACTAATTTAGAAAGATTAACTAGATATGGTCTTCGAATTAATATAACAAAATCTATATTTGATTGTGAAGAAGTTGAGTTTTTTGGCCATTTAATTATGCCAGATGGTTCGAAACCGTTTCCGGAGAAAAGAAGTTATAAAAATTAGAAATTGCTGAGATTCAGATCTTGGTTTCAGAATTAGGATGCCCGCTTTGATGCTCCAGCGATTACAAATACTAAACGGTTTAACGGTACTTAACGGTTTAATTCCGACTTTTTAAGATAGAAACTAGCTTCGTTATGCGGAGCTAAAGTTCAGAAGTCCTCATCCTCAGTCAAATGGGAAAATAGAACGTCTGTGTAGGCATTGAAAGCTAAATAACAGCTACTAATCCAAAATTGACAGACTCCCTCCCTGCAGTTCAGCTAGGCATGAAAGAGGCCCTCGGAAAGGCTCAAACTATTCTATAGCTGAACTTACTTATGACACCACAATCAAATTTACTGGGTAGTTTTTTCCACCATTTCGGTACAACTGGATTTAGATAAATTCGTTGATGAACTCGCAAAAATAATTCAGAAACCTGTTGAAGCCCGCAAGATGAATCAGATAGTTCAATGCGCTTAAGTTGAAAACTAGAACGTATGTTTTCCTAAGATTGGACACAATTAAATAGGCATTAATACCGTTCCATGAAGGCCCATTTGTAGTCAAAGAAAGACATGGAAAATATTATATGATAAATACAAAAGGAAAAGATGTGAATGTGTCCATAGATACATTGAAAGAAATAAAGAAGAGAGTTTAGAGCCGAGTCAGTATAATCAGCCTCACTCTCCTCAAAATACAGACAAACTCCGAGTATACCAGAGAAGAAGGCAAATATAATTTTTTGTTAATTTAATAATTTCATTTTAACGTGACTTTGTCACTCGAGGAGGTTTAGTGTAGGAGACACTCTCCTCTGTGTAAATATTATTTTGCTATGTTATAAACGTACGATCAAGTTATTATAATATAATTATATTGTAATTATTTATGAATCCATCGCATTTAACAATAAGGTTTTGGTCAAACTCTATCGACAGGATCAACCGCAATGAAACAGTGTGATAACAAGACATCCTGATGATAGGCGATCACCCGGAACCGGTGATCAAAATGATAAAGGCTAAAAAAATCTTTTATATATTCCAGTTCTACGTAAATACCGGAATTTATTTACTAATTTAGTTCTTTGCGATTTTCTTCGGAACGTACGCTAGCTGTAGACTCACTTTTATTTGAAATATTTCTATATTGATTTGATGGTCCACCCATAGATAAAATGTTATTAGTTGCTAATATTAAATTTATGCAAAAGTCCAATATTATAAGGAGTGGAATGTCGAATTGAGAAACTGAGGAATGTTAAAGGAACATTTTATACTGGTTTATAACCACACATTGCCACTCAGCCATATGCCTTCAGCGAAAGTAGGAAGTTTTATACCTTAATATGCAGGCTGAGGTTCAGCCATAACTTCACTCCTCACCTCCTGGCTCGTATAGGAATCACGATTAATCCCAAATGTCCATGCCCACCTGATGCAAAAATTGATGAGGAACGCCATCATTTTAGCTTGTGGAAAATACTCGAATGGAAAAGAATTGTTATGGGACTCCATAGTTGAAGCTGGATGTATACTAACCCCGAACTTAAATTCTATTTTAAATAACCACAAGGCATACACAGAACTCTATAACTTCATAAAGAAACATCTGTAAATAATCCTACAATATATTGTAGATCTGTAAATAAACCTACAATACATATAAATAGTCACAAACAAACAATAGAATATAACTGATAAAAAATGAATGTCCACATTTAAAGAGTTAATAATTTGGCGATCTGCAAAGTACAGGAAGCCAAAAAAAAATAATATAATAATAGCTTTGATGCAAATCGGTTTCCAGAAGCAATAAAGATTATTATTTCAAAAATAACACACTGAAAATTTCGTTTTTCATCAAGAAATACTTCAAATTACTTTTGTTTAAAACTTACATAATTCGACAATAAGAATTTTGTCCAACAGAATCAAGTCAACTCATTATTCCTTATATGCTAAGAGATAAGCAATATTGGAAACAACTTATAAAAAAATTAACTTACTCTGCACTTTAGATAGTCAGGTACCCCAATATCTTCCACCATTTTTGCATGTCCATAATTGAAATATAATTCTTTAACCTTATCAACATCATTAAAATAATATTTCAATATTTCAATAAAATTGAACGACATTATTTTCTTTTCATTATTGTTCAATTTTTTAACAATTTTAATGTCACTATTGATGCGTTCTAGTTCTCTTTCAAGTACTTCTATCTCCGACTGTTTACCACTCTAAACATGAATCAAAGATTTGAATCTTAACGTTTTTTGACAGAAACCTTAATAATAGAAATAGGAAATTAAGGGCCCAATAGAATAGGAAATTAGAGTAAAGAGAACGTATTAAAAAACACATATTTCTATCTACTGAGCATGTCTAATGGATAGGCATGAATAAGCATATGAAGTGAACGATTTCGATTATACTCCTGAAAGTGGAGAATGGTGGTGTAAAAATATTACTCACTCATTTATTTATTAGCTTGGGAATGTCATTGATGGGCTATAAATAGAACGCAGTCTGAGCCTGCCTTCTGATTAAATGGCAAAGAAATTACGGAATTGATTTAAAAACAAAATCAGATGATCCGCGCCAATATAGTCAAACACCCTCATATTGAGAGAAAAAAAAAACAGGATCGTATTTATTTTCAGTAAATCAAAAAGAAGTAAAAGTTAATAATTACATGAACGGCGTGAATCATTTTTGAAAAAATGTTTCTTGTGAGAATTTAAAAAACTGAATCTCTTTGGAGGAAGTCAACTTCTCTTAAGGGGATGGCATGGAAACTCTGTCTCGAAAGAAGAGATTGTCGGCCCTATTTTATTATTATTATTATTATTATTTATATTGTAAAACTTTGCCATTCTCAACAAGCTTTATAATCTGAAACACGGCTAAATAAATCAATATTTTAACTCAACAGATCTTGAAATCTTGAGAGAAAATATACGCAACTTCTGTGAATCATTCAACATTATAAATATATCTTCTTATATTAGAAGCAATTTCAGAAATGCAGGCATAAAAATCACAAACTATTTGACAAACGTATGCCATCGGATGTTTATTCAAGGACTAGTTTTTTATAGATTTTAAAAAGTTATTCAAACTGTCAGAAAGGCATATATATATATATATATAGTAATAGAAGATTGCGTCTAGTTTTGTGTCAAATGAGTTGGTCCCACAAAATGAAAATGCAGATATTAATAGGCTACGAACGATATTAAGATTTTCATTTCTCCAAAGCAGGTATGCTATATTTTTCCAGGCTAAAAATGTGGTTGCTCAAATTTATGCTGTGCACTTCTTGCAACGGATATTGGATAATTAAAGAACAGTAATATTTCCTGATGTAGTTGAAGCTTTAGAGAATATCTAAGGACATTTTGAAAGTTTCGAAGAATGGTATCCTTATTAAGTTAGATAGTGAGCGGTTCCATAAAACCTAGGCGGATGGATTGGAGCAGGAGGTTATGGCTCGCCATTTCTTACCGCGAATCCTTCTGTGGCAACTTTAAATGCTACTACATTAAGGATAGCATAGTATTAGCAAAATAGGTCGCGTAGGTAGCAATGCATTAGGCCCATTCATCCTATATAAAGGGTTGGATTACTTCGCAAGCCCAATAGAATAGGTAATCAGGCTATGAGAACGTATAAAAAAAACATATTTCTATCTACTGATGATAGGCATAATAAGCATATGAAGTGAACGATTAGGGTGAGAGTCTTCTAAGTGGAGAAAGCTGGTAAAATAATATGACTCACCAATGAAAAGATCACAATTTAATAAAAATTAAAAATGATTACCAAATTAATAATTTTTCCTGATAATTCATCACTAAATTTTCCTCCATGCTCTTGACCTTCTGGTATCCTGTGACAAATGCATGATTATTTAGTTGAGAAGGAAAACTATATTCTATAAAATTATTATTTAGTCAAAAACTATTTCTATTTATAATTTGGTGTGAGGTGGAGGTGGGTAGTGCGTGAAAAGGTTGGTGTGGCGGGTGGTGATGGGGTGAATAGGAGTGAATGCCACCTGTTTTCGGACTAGAGCGCATAGTTTTAATTACCACCTATGTTAATAAGTTCATCATGCGTTGGTCTAGTGGCTGGCTAGCGCACTCGGCTTTATGCGAGAATTCAGGGTTAGATTCCTGTGAGGGCAAAGTTGGTGTTGACCCAGTAACGTGATGAAAAGTGGGAAGCTACAGTTAATAAGGTTGTAGTAGCTGTCTCTATTATTATATAAAATAGTGAGAGAAATTAAAAATACATAATAAGTAATATAAGAACTCACGAAAATGTCAAATAATTCTCGCCCATCGATTACTTCTAACATAAATAAATCGAGTGTTGATCGATGTAAGGGGTATAAATTACGCAAAAAATTGGAAAAACAAAAATTAAAAAAAGGAAAATAACTAAATATTCATAGAAACGTTTGATATGTATCTGTCCCAAATTTAACGACAACTAAAGCAAATACATGTATTGATTTTATATTTGTCCATAATCTCTGACAACTTGTCTGTGTAGTGTGATAACAAGAAGGAGTGATAACAGAAGGAAAATATATAATTTTTAATTATAAAAATTATAACTAGTGGTGCCAGCCAGACGCATAATACAATAGCTGCGGTCAGTGCACGGCCAAAGCGACCGCCAAGGACAACCGACAAAGACCGAACACCTGGCTACAGTCCATTGATAACTGCCATCACCTATTGCCGACCTATTCAAAACCTAGGGTCAACACACGGCAATAAACCAAATACTCTAAAGACCGACCACCTGGCTACAATCCTTTGGTAACCGCCAACACCTGTTCAGGAACTGGGGTCAACACACGGCAAGAGATGTTTGAGTGTGACCCGTAATTACAAGACTTGTCAATGTGTGGGGATGGCAATATAAGGCATATCTACAAGAAGTGGGGGGATGATTCTTCAGTATTTCATCAGCGTAACATCAAGATTCTACCAGTGACATAATTGATACATCGGAGCGCGTCCCTATCTAAGTATTTAAACATATATTATTTATCAATCATTATAGTTGGTGCATTCTAGTTACAATTTAAATCATTTTAAATTAATTGTAGTTTATCTTTTCAAACGTTTAAATTATTGTTAAAATATACATATATCTATTTTCGTAAATTCGTAATTCATATTCCGAATAACAACTCTCTAAAATCTCTAACTAACTACCAACTATTCATCACATCATCACACCTCTCCAAGACATCTGAACCCATTACATCTGTCACAATTATTTAGCTTACTGTAGTTAAAATAATAATTCTATTCTATGTATAACCTTTAACAATGCATAGTACGAACAATAAATATACACTAATAAAACATTTTCAATATTTGACATTATCGTAAAAAATCGGTAGCAGTTTTACTTTAAGAATAAACGTTTTTTATTATTTTATTTTAAATTTCTTTTTTAAGGACTAAAGTCATTTATACAGAAGTGGAATGAAGATACGAAATCTCGCCGAAGTGGATTTAAAGGCAATGATTTCCTCCCGGGAAAAAGGTAGTTACTTTGTATCTAATACTGACATTATTATCCGAATCTGATCCTGTTCAGAGTAAATTGGATATAAATCAGTAGCTGAATAATAATAACATTATACGACGGTGGAAACATTCCAAGAGATTGGGAACTCATTAGTAAGACGCATTACCTTGCTCGTAGGATTTTAAATATCTAGACACATCTTAAATTTCTAAATCGCTAGGTGTTGTTACTTTCTTCTAATGGAATTTGCAGGCATAATAATAATAATAATAGCGCTAATAAGGGTTTGTTTGTGTGTGGTGGTCAGTATAAGACAAAATCCTGTAAATTGCAGCGAGCTGAAACTTAGTATACCGTTTAGGTGATAGAAGGGGTCGCGACAATGATGTTTTGGTCAACACATAGTCGGCTAGAAGTACCCACCACATCACTAGGTAAGAACTCACAAATTTTACCATATACTAGAAAATCGACTTCAAGATTTTCTTTAAAAATCTTGCTATCCCTTAGATTTTTTTTCTTCCTAGGAGCCTCTACAGCTCACTGTCCGGTGATGGGCAGTGTTGTCTGTAACGAGAGAACACTGTCCGAAGGCCGGCAGTGCACTGAGAAGGCTCCAGGCGCCAATGACCATTAGATGTTGTCGCACCTTAAATTAAGAAAAAACCCTAATAAACATTAAAGTTAATGCCCCCCTCCCACAAATTAGATAGTAATAATAATAACTTACTGCAACAAAGCATCACTTTCTTGATTTATTGTCAAAGTTTCCACAGATTCACAATTAGGTACAACATTAGTGCTACTTGATTTTTGTGATAATTCTCTCAATTCTAATTAATCAAAAATTAAATGAAATAAATCACATATTATGTTATCTTAAAAACAATTATCAACAGAAACAAAAATCATATATACCTATTCCTTTTTATATAATTTGGCTGAAAGATATTTTCAATTATTTTTTGATATTCTTTCAGGCAAATTACCAGCTCATGATGTTATAAAAATAATATAGAAGGTCCAACAAGGAACTTTATATGAAAACTAAAATAGAATCGGGCCAGAAAGGACTATTCGGTTATTCCAAAACGTGCGTTTAAAGCTATGTTCGAAATTCGAACTTTTGACTTTCTTTTTATTTCTGAGCTTGGATTGGTCATTTATTGGAAGGTGTTGTTGTACCTTTAATTACACATCTTCCAACTGAGCACCTTCCTTGTGTCACCAGAACATCCTGGCCCTCAAAAGAAGGTGTTTATTATTTCTAAGTTCATATTACTGAGTGTGCCCAGACATTTTAGAACTTATCACACATGAACTTTCAGTGCTTTGATGGCAATCTGAGAAGACACAACCTCCTGATTCTGATTATTCAGTCAAGATGAACTGGACAAACCATCCAATTGCGGGTTCGAAATAAATTTGTGCTTTGTTTCACGTCGAAGCATTGAAGAATCGTTAGAAAATATAAATATTGCAGGAAGAAGAATGCTGACACTTACAAACCTAGCTTCGTCAGGTGTCCTCTGAGTCGACAATGCCCCGTAAGAACGCGGAGTTTGTTCTTACTCAGGCCGATGAAGGCCTCCGATCTCCGTTGGTTACAATTTCCGAAGCAGATCTTAGCCTGCAGCAGTCCGGAGAAGGGAGTTCCAAAGTTGAGACCCCTTTGTCTCCTCCTCCTCCTTCCTGAGTTCTTCCAAGAAAAACTGGTCACTGACCCCACAGAAGGATTTAGGCCCTAGAAGCGGGGTCGCAGCATCTATCTGCGCTAGGGCGTCGGCCATCTCATTCCCTTCATGCCAACATGCCCTGGTACCCAGCAAAGGGTAATTTTATTTCTCCTGCCCAGATTATTATGTTTGCCAGACCATTTTACAGCTGATAACAAAGGCGATCAATGCTCTAACGGCTGTTTGCCATGTTCCTTAATGGCCAACAGAACAGATCCTTCGCTCCACTCACTTTTAGAGCCCAGCTTCAGAGAAAAGTTTCTAATGAAGCTACATTTCTTAATCATATCATCTTAGGGAGTTCCCAGGAAAGGGGGCCCAAAGGTGGAGATGACCACTCCCCGACACCCAAGCCCCTCTCACTCCACAACACTTATAGAGATCCTGAGGAGAGCTCCCTTAGCCGCCCTCTCCACCACCACTAAGATGATAGATTGAGGATAACCTCATCCCGGCAATGGGACAAGTCCGCAGAAGCTCCCGTCATGCATAAGCATGCTAGCCGCAATATCTTGTCAAGAGTCCTCTCGACTAATGCTTCTTGGTCATGCCACTGCGCTGTAGGTGATAACGGGCCTCACCATCCACCGTAGCATTCTCGGGGGGGGGATCCCCAGCACTTGCCCTCCATCCTCGTAGACGTCATGAGAGCGCCAGTGGCCTTACTAGTAATCACTACTTTGGTTTTGTTAACTCTCCAGTTATCACATAAACATAGCTTCTGCTTATATTTACATATAATTTATTATAGTAAAAAAATTATTAATTGTGAATTATTATTTAGTTGACCGAACTACAAATTATAATAAAGGCTGAAGCGACACTTTGGTGTCAAAAGCATCCCTGCTGAGATGGCAAAATAAAATGATGACAAAAACCCACTGAGGTGTTAATCACAGTTATTGTACCCATGTTAAAAATCGAACTCGCTAATTTAATAAAAGAATTATTATATATTGTTTTCTCAATCGAATGCACAAGTTTAGCATATTCATTCAAAACGGTTGATAGCTATTTCAAATTACCTTCCACAAAGTTTTTAACACCTTTTTGTCCCAACTTTTTTTTTAATTCTGCTATTTCCAATTTACATTGTTCGATTAGCCCATCCCTGTAGTCCTTCGGTTTAACAGATTTTCTAGGCGCCTCCTGACAAAATATAGAAAAAGTTATTATTCAAATAAAAATATTATTATTCAACCTAAATTCAAATATATTTATTATATTCGAAAACCATAACATTTTTAATTTGACTACACATTTTATTGATTTATTCAGAATCTATCTACAAAACCTATAGATTTACAAAGTAAATACACTAAGTATTTTTTAATTCTTAACGAGTAATATAAAATAATATAAGTAGAATTAGAAGAGATAAAACAATAATACTTACTTCTACATGTACATTATTTTTCATTAAAGTCTTGTACAGGGAACGGGTATCATGAAATATATTCTTAAGCAGCAGATCAAAGTGAGAAACGATTACTCCTTCCCTTAACAAACCGGTCTGTCAATATTTGTCTGTATGAATTGCAATCTTAAAATTAACAAATTTTGGAAATCTAATTGCAAAACTGTTAAAAATTGTATTTGTTTACTTAGCAATTAAATCATTTAAGTTTTTAAAAATAGTCTGCTGAAATTAACATTATGTCTGACTATTGTATTTGTAGAAGCTAGTCTATTACAATTTGTCGCTTACTTTTCAATGTTCCAACAATATAATTAGCATTTCAGAAGAATCGAAAAAAATGAAAAACGTATTATTTCCAATCTCCTCACTTAGTAGCAGACACATCATTGTTTCAGCAACTATTATGTAATTGTCTTTTTATAAAAACTTTTGTCCTTACCAATGCTTTTAAAAGAGAAAGAAATGATCCAAATCGTTCCGGGTCATCGCAATCCATAAGCATACTAATAGATCTTCGTTCAGCTTCTAATTCATTCTGTTAAAATAAATGACACTTTTTTAATTAATGTTACTTGCTACAATATTTTTCAAGATCTATAAACATAATACTAACTGCTTCGAATGAAAATAATAAGTATAGCCAAAGGGGAGAGGCGTAACCTGTCTTACTCATCTTATTGAACTTGAGGAGAATGTATTAGTTAGCTTAAACGTTTTCATTAGGGCGAATGAATGTATTTGGTGTATACAGCGAATGTATTCTTTAGATTTTAATTTGTTTTAAGGGAAAATACAGGAATAATTATAAGAATAATACATTCCATATTCATAATAGATAGATTTCGTAAACAGCCTAAAAAAAGAAAACTTCCTTCACTTAAGAAAAGATTATAAAATAAGTGAGTTAAGTATCTCTTATATCAGGAGCTAGATTAGCTCAGTGGTAGTACGCTGGACCAGCAACGTGAAGGTCCAGGGTTCGAGTCTAGCCATTAGATTTTCTCTTCCTAGGAACCTCTACAGCTCACTGCCCGATGATGGGCAGTGCACTAAGAAGACATGGGGGGGAGGGCACGATAGATCTTTCAGTTTGCAATGCATTATTCCCTATAACAATCTATCTGTCTCTTACATTGTGTTTAAACCCGAAATATATACACTTACATTAAAAAAAAAAAAAATATCTGGTGTAAAACCCTCACACAACTTTCTCATGCTGCAAAATTGTAATTGAAAATTTGCTTCAAACTTATAATGTTTATTAAAGATTTGTCTTCAGTTTTATATCAAAGAGAGAATCTTAGAGTTGTTATGGTTGGTTCCGCAGAGCTGGAAAGCATCAGAGATATTTCTCCATGGTAGCCTGCTTCATTTTGAGGTCATCCACCAGTTTCGGGCGTTCACGCATCACCAGGATGCATTTGTCAAACAGTGTGATAACATCAATCCTTCATTCCTACGCTGATGACACATGTGTTATTGCTCCAAATCCCGATCCTGTTTCCGCATCCCGTGCACTACAATCCCATATCATCTCTCTACAAGACTGGCTTATCCGGTGGAGAATAAAGGTCAATCCCACTAAAAGCAAATGCATTTCCTTCACCCTCCGCCGCGCTAGTCTCCCTTCATGGAACTATAATACGACAGTGGACAAAGTCCGATATTTAGGACTTTATCTAGACAAAAGACTTACTTGGAATCCGCATACACGATTAAAAAGACTTGAACTAAACAGACGTTACAAACTTTTCTCGAGACTACTTGACCGACGCTCCAAACTTTCTCTTGAAAACAAAAGTCTTATCTACAACATTATTATAAAGCCCCTCTGGACATACGGATGCGAGGTCTGGGGTTCGACCAAGCATTCCAACTCCTATCGCATTCAAGCTTTTCAATCCAAAACCCTCAGAAGAATTACCAATGCCCCGTTCTATGTTTCCAACCTAACCCTTCACAGTGACCTCAAAATCCCTTTTGTTCATCAGTTCATAAAATCACGTTACAAGAAATTCCATGACCTCACATCCAACCATTCTAACCCTTTAGTCCAACAACTCTCTTCTCTTTCTATTCCACACAACCCTTCCAGGAGACTGAAACGCCACTGGCCGCGCGACCATCTAACTTCTTGTTAGCATTTTATAGCAATAATTAGGGAGTACCTCCACTGGGAGGCATCTCCTAACAAGACATTCACGCCCTTTTTCATGTCATTACTATCATATTCACTCATAATACTGTTTGTATAGTTGTGAATTTCTTAATAAAATAAAATAAATAAAAAAGTGTGATAACATAGATTTGCTCTGTGTAAATCCAATGTTTCCAGCTTTGCGGAACCAACCACAACAACTATGGAGTCAGTGAGAGGCTAAGTACCTAAACAATTACAATTACAATTTATCATCTAAAATCTATAATATAAAAGCCAATATTTATTTTAACAAACAATGTCACTCATTCAAAACATCACACTTAAATACGCAACCACAGTGTATCAACTAAATTTGCTCTGGGCAAATCTATGTTATCACATTGTTTGACAAATTCATCCTGATGATGGGCGAACGCCCAAAACCTGTAGATGACCACAAAAAGAAGCTGGCTACCACAGAAAATATCTCTGAGAGAATCTAAACCTGATAAAATGACTCAGTTGAGGAAAGTATAACCTCCTTCTGCCATCCAAAACTTCTACAAATGAATTTCTAGGAAAAAAGTCACAAACAAAAAAGAAGATAGATTTCTGCTTCATTGTTGGTGTAAAAAAATTAATGAAATTCGTCGTCAGTTTTATGTAGAAAATCGCAAAATTTGAAAAAAAAACTGCTCAGTAAATAAGCAGTTCTGGATTTTTCATTTTTTAGAAATTCGGAATTTTGGCAATCTGTTTATTCTACTCCTGCTCAGGAAAAGGAGAGAAAAAGTAAAGGAAATAATGATTAACGGTTTTCCAGAGCAAAATATGTATATAATTTTGGTAGAATGACAGAGAGAGATGGGAAACTTGGATCTCGTTGCCCGCCATCCAACCACAGGAAGGGAAAATTAAGCCCAACCATTATCTACAGCCAACTTATCATGTAAGAAGACGGCGGGAGGAGGTTCCCGCCCCCTGATTGGCATTCAATGCGACATACCCTAAAGAAGCTCATTGCACTATGGGCGAAATGTCGATTTATAGCAAACCACTGACACAAAACCTAACTGTTTTCCATAAAAAAAATCTGGTGTGAAACACTCATACAACTTTCTCTTACTCCAGTTCTCAAAATTATAATTGACAAATTTTATAGTTAGTGTACCAAATTTTATTGAAATTCATCGAAAATTGAAAAAACAGTTCAGTAAAAGTGCACTTCCGGTTTGTAATTTTCCTTAAAACTCGGAATTTGGTCATCTATGTATTTCTAATTAATTTTATTTGGATGATAAAATTATATAATCAGCTATGATAGCAATTTAAAGAAAGCTGTAACCCTACCCCTCCCCGAAAAGTGCCCTTAAATGAATTTTTCCGGAGAAATATTACAAATAAAAGTTCTAGCTCATTGCATATGTAGTTGATTCTCCAAGTTTAATGAAAATGGTCGGAGCTATTTTTGAGAAAATCGCAAAAACGTAAAAAATACAACTAGAAAAGTGGTACTTGCAGTTGAGGAATTTTGACTGATAACGTAATATCAGATCCCATGGTGATACCTAAACAGAATATCAAGTTTCAACTTTCTACGGTTTTGCATTTTTGAGCTTTGCTGTTCACATACATACACAATACACACACACAGACCATTTGCTAAAAACCACTTTTTTGGACTCAGGGGACCTCAAAACGGATATTTCCGGTGAAAACTCGATATCGAAAATTTGACACGATTACAAATACTTCCTCTTACTAGGAATAAGAGAAAGTAAAAAATATTTTGACCGCCACAACACTAATGTTTGCATATAAATGATAACTTTGCCAATCAAATATAAATTGTTTAATTATAGTGGGCGTCATGATGCGGGGGGGTGTGCTTATTATAATTAAACTTTCTACTGCTCTTTAAGTGCTAAAAAATTTTAAACAACTCGAAAAAATTAAAATAGTATAATGTTATTGCAAAAATATTTCAAACAGAGGAATTTGAAAATGAAAAGTTCACTTAAAAAAAATTAAAATCACTCTGTTAGTAACAATGAATTAGGCAAGAGTTTGCATCGGGTTCATACCTCGCATTATATTTTATTTCTAAATTATTATGTTGTACAAGTAGGAATGCAAGAAATGAATCTTTATACAAAGAAGGATTCACAGCTAATACATAAATAATCCTTAAATTATTGGTAAACATAATTTTTCAAGAAAAATTGATTATTTCTCTCTTTAGTCAAAACCGAAAGGAACCAAATTTGATTTCCTACTAAGAAGCACTGTTTTCAAGGAATCACTGACTAATCGTTTCCTGTGCAAACAGCCAAATTATCATATATGAATAGAATAATTAAAAAAAAAAGCTATCTTGCCCCACGTCTCATTCTCATAAACTGAGTAGTTCTAGAAATTCATCTTTCACATCTTAATTTGTAATTTAAAAATTTTTGATCAAGTATCGAAAATATATTAACAAAATCAGACTTGAAAAGATCTTATAAATTATGTTCTCTTCAAAGATAAGGCTGAGTTCATGTTAAATTATGATTTGAACGATTGTAGCGGTGGGGAATATTCTGAAATCAGATAATGACTACAAAATGTCCTTCAAACATTTTTTGAAACAATATGAGAGTTTCGAATTCTTATGGAACTCAGATGGGTCTACAATAGTAGAAAAAGTTAGGTATATTTCTAGAATAAATTTTGTTAGATTCGATCCCATCTAATATTGAGAACAACCTGATAAAATTGATTTATGAATCATACAATATTTGTCTCGTTTCCTGTTTCACACTACATAAAACTAGAACTAATATGAACTTGATTAAAATATAAAACATAACTTGAAACATATTAAGCACTAGATAAGTAAAAATAAAGAAAATAACCTTAGAAAATGTAATTCGTATAGCCGGTTGACCAATAGTTCGCAGGCGTCCTGCTATCTTACAAAATGGGTTCTCAGTTACAGTAATGACTATGACGCATAAATTCATTATTTCTTTTGGGAAATAACATATCCTTTTGATTCCTAAAAAAAATAATCAAAAAACTATCAAAATAGGATATTATATGTTTATATTTATCTCTTAAACATATAAATTTTGAAGCCGACTAATGTTTTGAATTTGTAGTATCTTTTCTTTGCTCGAATTTATTGGAACATAAGAATATTTCGGAAAAACAATAATGCAAGCAGTCATAATGATATCCGTTGACATTGGATTCTCAATGTTTACCTCATTTGTGGACTCCACATCATTCGTACTTGTTTAGAACGTTAACTACTGAAAATTAAATGTTTACATACTACACATTTACCCAGGGCTGGCTGAATCCAGAGGCAGGGACGCTCTCATAAGGCCCTACGTTTGGACTAGTAACAATGGTGTAATGCTGGTATTTCGATTGAAAGCTCGTAGAGACTGATAAAACAGTACTGATTGATAGAAAATCAACAGAAAATCAATTGAAGTGGGTGTCACAGATTCTAGTGGCCCGTTGTCTAATTACTTTGGACACTAGCTTATATAGCTGTTGCCTGCAAGGGGTATCTGTTGCATGCAGTTACTTGGGAAGTAGCGACCCCACGGGTTACCCACAGCTCAGTACTCCATGCACTTCGTCAGAACAGTACACAATACACTTAAACTACATACACTCTACACTTTACAGATAAGGACAAACACCACAAACTAGGGTCTCCGTCCCTTGTTAACTGGCGTAAGCCAAAGGAGAAGGAAGGGATTAGCTCAGTGGTAGCACGCGCTGTGGGACTAGCAACGCGGAGGTCCCGGGTTCGAATCCAGCATGCTGCCCTTAGATTTTCTCTTCCTAGGTACCTCTACAACTCACTGTATGGTGATGATCAGTGTTATCTGTAGCTAGAGAACACTGCTTAGAGGCTGGCAGTGCATTGAGAAGGCTCCGGAGGGCACAATAGATCTTTCAGGTTGCAATGCGATTACCCCGTACCAGTGGCGGCTTGTGCGACTGAGCTGTTATTCGTGATTGCGCGACTGAGCCACCCAGCTATTTGAAAAAATAAAAAAAAATAAAATTAAATCAAAAGTAACAAATTTTCATATTTTTATTTTATTTCATATTTCAATTTCAAAAAAATATTTTCATTTTTATACAGTTACAAACATTAGTCACAGTAAAAATTGTATGTATTGCCTGATTTATCAAATTCAAATCCTGTATGATGTGAAAAACTATTAATTTGTTTGTCAAATCAGAGAATCAGACATAAAAGAATAGTCACGTTTATCGGTATAGGAGCTCACTTTAATGTATTTGTTAAATGAATTGGGCACTGTAGTGAATTGTATGTATAATATAAGTACATACCAGGAGATCTATAAAATGTAGGAATTTTGGAGGCTTACAGTTCGGCGTCGCGCTGGAGAATTTAATATATATATGTGTATATAAAAACATTTCTTTGTGTTAATATAGAAATATGTGTATTTCTTATATTCTTAATAACTTTTTTAAAAAAAGAGTGGGGTTTACTAGTGTGATGAACGTTGAACGAACTTTCCCGATATTACCCGAAGTTATTTGCACATTCCACATTGCACTCAAACGGCGTTACTCATATTCGTTATTTCTTGTGATGTGATGTGCGTGTGCCAATGTGTGGAGTTTTATGTATTATATTTATATTTTATATTTATAAAAATTTGATATTGGTATTGGTACTTAAAACATTGCTAAGATATATGACCCAGCAAAGAATCGATGCTAACTCATTGACATTTCCTTTGAACCGAAACACATTATTTAGATAATAAACATTTCCGTTAAGTTAACCACTTAATTTTCAAACTCAAACAGTACAACTCTTTTTTTCACAGTTCTTCTCTGGGTGCACAGTGATCGATTTATTGTTAATTTAACATATTCAATTGTAGGGGAGGGTTGCAAGTTTTTACCTGGCACCTGGCTTACTTCATGATTTCTATCTAGCCAAGCTGCTTATAATGATAGGTAATGTAAGTAATTTAAAAAAAAATGTTGAACCCCCACAGGAGCCGCCTGTAACTAAGTCAGGAGCCGCCACTGTCCTCTACAACAATCTACATAAGCTGTTACAGTCAGCTGAATTCAACAAGTAACCAGTATATAGTAATTATTTTATTATGTATGTTGTAATTTAAAATTTAGCCAAAGTGTGTTAGAATGAATTTTTTAATATCGGAAAGCCTAAATAATCTAAAAGGGTTTTAGAATATGAAGGCATTTAGGGTGACGTCGATTGCGTCGTTAGAAGACGCCATTATCCTATTAGCAATCGTCTTGGATATTGCATCTTATTCAAAGTGTTGTATGTAGCTAAAGTTATTGTAAATCTTGATGAAAGTAGAAGAACTTACCGGTCAGTTATTAAGCAGAGTAAATTGGTAAAGTTTCTGGATACGGAGCTATTAGCAAGGCTATTAGTATTTACTAAGGATTCCAGACTAAAAGTTTTGGCCTGTACTATCGAATTCAAGTTCCAACAATTTCAGAAGGAAGAATCTAGCGGATTAATAAAGACTTGGCCTCTAAGTCAACAGAGCCTAAATTATCGTCATAGAAGTCTACTTCAGTTGGGAATTGGATATTTCCGTAATTGAGAATATAACTATTACGATATAATGTTTTGTAGTAAAATAGAGATAACAAGAAAATATGTGATTATCCATATATACAAATATGTATGTAGAAAGTATAATGGAAAAGTAGTTGAAGGATCTCTGAGTAGAATTATTTATTGTAAAGAGGAACCTTGGATGTTACTCTAAGGTAATGCTGTCCACGCAAGTATTTATGTGCTCTGAGTGTCATATAAAAGAAAGAAAATGTATAATAAAGTAGATGGTTATATAGTTATCAAAATCTTTGTAGGAAAACTTATAGATGGATAATCTGATAAGTTGATAAAGTTATCGGTAAAGAAGATATATAAATATGTGTTAAAAATTAATTATGCAATGTAAATCTATGAAAGAAAATTAACTAAGTTTCATCTTAATAAAGTAAAATTATTATTGCAGTGTGGTTTGTCTAAATTTTATGAGTATAACATTTGGTTGCTTGAGAACTTATCGTAAGTTGGTTATAGAGGTTACAATGGCAGTAAGATGAACTTGATAGAGGACAAAACAACAATAATGATGAACAGTATTTTGTCTATGCCATTCCACAAAACTGAAATCATACAATTTTTGCAGTACAACCCTTGCGGGGCCTCCTCTAGGAGTCTATGCCAGCAGTCTCTATCGGTTGCAGTTGCTATCCATTTGCCCATTTGCGAGTACCCACATTATAATACTACTTACTAATATCTTTATTTTAAATTAAAATAAAGAAAATGTTTTTTTTAATTTTATGTTAATCGTAATATTCCTATAGAATTAATTAAATAAGGATAAGAAAGTCTCAAAGAAAAACTTGCAGATTTGTTGATCGGTCACATTACTCCTATCCATAAAAAAGGAAGTAAGAAGATTTGCGGTAATTATCGCGGAATCACTGTTACAAGCAGTTTGAGCCGCCTTTATGGGCAGATATTAAAGAAAAGGTTGGACAAGGAGACAGAAGACAGGATGGCTGAAGAGCAGGCAGGTTTTAGGACAGCAAGATCTCGCATGGATCACATATTCACCGTTTCTTAATTAATGGAGAAGAGGTTGTCATGTGATCGAGAAGTGCATTTAGCCTTTATCGATATCCATAAGCCATACGTCACCGTGCCATTAAAGCTGCTATGGGAGACACTGGATAGAGCCGGAATAAGCAAACGCCTTACTGCTGCTATTAAAAGCCTGTATAATGTAGCCGTAGCCCGAATTAAAGTAGGAAATAAACTTACTTCTTGCTTTCCCATTATAAAAAAAGAAAAATGTCAATAAAAAGAGAAAAAAAAAGGTGACTGGGAAGACATTTTTGGCGGGAAAATGTATTGGGTATCGGCATATGATATTTATCGTTAAGCGGAAAAAAAAGAGTAAATCGTTGGTAAAAAAAAATCATTAGAATGCCTGATAAGCTAATTAAGATCCTGTTAAGATACTTTCTTCTTTTATAATAAATAATTATTAATTTATAATATTTAACTCTGAGAGGAAGTGGAACTCGGCAAGCCATATAATGAGAACAACGGATGGAAAATATACCAGAAAGATACTGGAATGGTGCCCTAATGAATGTCAAAAGAGAAAGACCAACTGACTGCTGGGATTTAGAATTCACAAATGAATGTGGAGGATTACTACGGCATCGCATCGCGATGAGGGAATGGGAGAGAATGAGAAATGCCAATTAAAACTATAAGAATTGCATTAAGAGAAAGTGAATTGAGTGTTTCACACCAGGTTTTTTTAATTTTTTTTTTTTCGGAGTACATATTTATATATTACTCAATAAAGGTGATTATCTATCCATCTAGAAGCGGAAATATTTTTTATTATAGCCCTGATATGTATTAAAAGTATGTTAAGAGAAATTCGTGAGTTAAATGAAGCACATTGGTCTTCTTCTGACCTAAATACATCTACCACCTGATTAAGACAACTACATTATTTTGGATTATACAATGATAATCTTTGCTTTATAATTTTATCAGTATTTAGAGTTTCATGACTCGTACAACCACATTATAAAGTAATATTTATTTTTTTATCAAACTGAAAATTCAGAAAATAAAAATTAAATATTCTCCTGCCCAGACACTCCCAGATCACCAGTTTGGTTTCCGCAAAAATCATTCCATTGTACATCAATGTCACAGACTAACTGACGAAATAGCTTCTACTCTAGAAAACGGAGAATACTGTTCTGCAGCTTTCTTGGATGTGGCACAGGCTTTCGATAAGGTGTGGCATCCAGGACTTCTATATAAACTAAAACTATTTCTTCCTTTTACTTACTATTTAATCTTACAGTCTTACTTAACTGACAGATATTTTTGCGTGAGAGAGAAGACCGTTATGTCTGACATCTATCCCATCAAGGCTGGTGTCCTACAAGGAAGTGTACTGGGACCCATTTTATACTCACTCTATACACACGACATACCACTTTCACAAAAAACTCTAACGGCGACCTTTGCAGACGACACTGCCATCCTTTCACGACATGCCAACCACATTACAGCAACCACTCACTTACAAAGACATCTTGACGACATTCAGCAATGGTGTAACAAATGGAGAATCAAAATTAACAGTCTAAAATCTACGCACATGACATTCACACTACGTAAACCTACATGTCCGACAGTTTACTTCAACGACACACCGCTCCCGGAGAAAACTGTTACACGTTATCTTGGACTCCACTTAGACCGCCGATTAACTTGGAACCCTCATACCAGACTTAAAAGACAGGCTTTAAATCAGAGATTTCGACAAACACGACGATTGCTAGACGGAAAACTAAATGACAACCTCTACAACATGATACTAGTTTACAAAACTATAATTCGTCCTATATGGCTGTACGGTTGCGAAGTTTGGGGTTCTACCAAACCTTCCAACCTATACAGAATACAAGCGTTCCAATCTAAACTTCTAGGACACATTAATGACGCACCCTACTATGTCTCAAACCTTTCACTACACACTGATCTCAATATACAATTCGTTACAGACACAATCACAACCAAATACAAAAAGTTTCACAAAACACTATCACAACATAACAATTCTCTCATCTCCAACTTAAGCTTGCCACAGAATACAATAAGGAGACTGAAAACGAAGTGGCCTAGGGATAACCTTCGCAACTAATCACCCTAAAAATGCCAGAAGTTTCATCGCTGGATGGCTTCTCCACTCGAGTTCCTCAAGCCAACAGTATCAGGAGTGAGCAATTGCAATTATTGTTATAATATAACAGATTTTGCTTATACAATAAATAAATAAATAAAAAAATAAATAAAAACAAAAAAAAATATTCTCCTGTTTTATAGTAATAAATATTTCTGTGAAAAATAATTGTATGTACATTTCTCATAAGGAAAACTTTCCCTGAATGGAATATTATCCTAAAAATTTTCCAACTCAGTGTTTGGACGCAGTGCCGTAAAATGGAAATCTCAGCCTGCCTTCCATTTACCCATGAATGTTTGAATGAAAATTTTAAAAATGTAACAAATGATAATTATTGACCATTGATTTTGCTCCAAAACAAAAAGACAATATTATGTCCTTACTTTGGGTTGTAAATGCTCTAAAAGCTTTTTTCAGATCTTCAGCAGTTTTAATTCTCACACAAGTAATCATTCTTAATATTGGTCCCAAATTACTATCATGGAGGAATCTGACCTTCTTGCCATCCCCAAGCATATCAATGTAAGTCTGCGATATCTTTGCATAAGCAGAACAGCATACGTGTAAGTTCCTGAATAAAAAATAATTAAAGAAAAAATATAATAATAAAATTAACCAATGCTGTAATAAAGGAAAGCAGGTACAAAAATGGACAGTAATTAATTTTTGTATATCTCAAAATACACTATAAACGAATTTCTTTCTTCCTGCAATTTAAAACGAAATTGAACCATGATCTGTCTATATAACAGACTGACAAAGCGAATTACTTCTCAAACTGAAAACAGTAAGTTGCATCATCAGTATGTCTGGATTTAAATATAACAGAGAAAAAAAGCGAATATCAGTCCACGAGGGTAGGGTACGTACTGTTCAGGCTATTAACTTTCAATTACTGCTGTAAGAAGGAAGTATTACGATCGTGGCAAATTTTCGAACTTGAGTTTTCAAACGGAAATTGTTTTGAGGCCGCCTGAGACGAAAAATGTGTTTATATATTATATATTATTTGATCGATAGTTGATCAAAGTTGACATTTTATTTGTATCACCGCCAAATCTTACAATAAACCTTTGTGTTGCGTCGTCTTGTGTTGCCCGGTTGAGTCTGCAGGGGTAAAACTTCCGCGTGCGCCCGCGTCGTCCGGCTAGATATCCTACTTTTTCTCCCCTTTTTTAATTCTCTACCGCCAATTCTCTGGCTCGTTGGGGGATTTCGCGTCTCCGGACGTTGATTTCCCCTCCACAGTAGCCCCTTTTTCTCCTGTTAATCATCCCTTTTCCTCACTTGACTACTGGCTCGCTTCGAGTGCATATGTGTATTGCTTCACTGCATCAGAATCTTAACTGCTTCATCGTTAATATTCACCGCCTCCACGAGTGTGTTGTGCTTACAACCCAGGTTTTTCACATCTGACTCCAACCAGCTTCCGAGAGATCTTATCTGCATCAACAAACGCACTTTTTCGTACCGCTTCATTCACCAATTACCTTTCCCGCAACTTCCCTTCATACACATCCATACACGACCTTATTTACACATATACACAGCCTCCTGTATACCCTTCACGCTTCAAAGTGCCCGTCACAGCTTCTCCAGCTTGACATACGCTTCTCAATCATCTGCCTCATCTTCAAGGTAAGCGAATTAAAACTTTATTCCTTTGTAAAACTTTGTTCTTAGTAATTGCGTGCTTCACTAAGCACTTTTCCATACGCTTCCAAGTTCATACCTAGGCGTTTACACTTTGGTTTAAAACCATTAACCTATCTGGTAAAAACGTTCGTGTCGAATATGGTATCTAAAAGGAGAATAATGGTTGAACTTTCGGCGATTTGCGCTTTGAAATATTTTGTACATAAATACACACATACACTGACTAAATAATCTGCTAAACATTTTTTCGTTTTACAGAGGAATCTATTTCGAAATTTGAAACGATCGCAATACCTTATCTTATAGACACTATGAGAAGATAAAAATAGTTTATAAAAATAGTAGAATTGAAATTTCTTTTTATTTCATATTGTAGAATAAGCCTTCAGGTGGACTATAATACCCACCATAGGTTATTGCCACCACTGCAGCCATCATAGGTTTATTGTGCCATTTCATATTGTAATTGATAACATATATAACGGTGTAACAAAAGTATTTACGTTTTTCACCTTACAATTCAACAACGGTTGGTTTACACACCTACTATGATTAGTTCTCGAAATACGGCCATCATTTTCTACAACTTCAACCCATCAGTGAGCTAACGATTCGATGTACTTCTCCATACCTGGAGCTATCCAAAAAATCTCTCAAACATCCCGTTTTCACCTTTCCCATGTTTGTAAAATTTTTGCCATGTAAAAAGTGGATCATAGAGCGGAAAAGATGGTAATCAGAGGTTGCGAAATCTGGGTTGTGTGAGGGACGAGCTCAAAATTCAAATCTTAAATTACTAAGAAGGTTTAGGCGACGTGTGCGGTATTGCTTGTCTTGTTGAAAGAGTACATTTTTTCAATTAACTCAAGAGGGATATATTGCAGCAAGAACGGAAAGTACGCATTCTAACTGAGTAAAGTTGTGTTCGGCTATAATCGCACGATCGTCAGGAACCAGCTCAAAATGAATGACGCCTTGGTAGTTTCACCACAGCATAGCATCACTTTTTTGTCAAATCTTTCTCCTTCGGAGGAGGTACAGCTGGTGGGCCTGATCTAATCCTTCGTTTTTGTTTGTTCATTATCTAAATAAGCCCACTTTTCATCCCAAGTAATGATTCACTCGATGAAACGAAAATCACTCGGGTTTTACAGACTTCTACTCGGCGAGTGCCTAATGGTTTATGGTTTGAATAGGACACGCCTATTTCATTTGAAATTTTTCTGGTACTAGTGCTCAACGGCTGTCACCAGAAGTGCTGAATCTATGGAGGGAGGTCGTCCTAGATACTTTCCAGGCTCATATTACCCTCATTAAATTTTTTGAACCAGATCTGTGCAGCCTGTGATCTGTACAGAGCCTTCCCTATCTACTTCATAAATTCCGGAAGCGAGGTTTGTGGCAGTAACCTTTTTTAAAGTAGTGACGAAAAATTGCCTGAATTTCTAGATTCAACCAGGTAATTTCTTAAATCGCATAGAACTTTCCACAAGCTGATACAAGCATAAACTGAAAATAAAAGGATACCTTATAAGAAACTTTTGTTAAGCTAGTGTTAAGGAAAGCAGTGTTTAGGATTAAGAAATATACGCACAGACTTTTGTTACATCCCAGATTATAGCCTACATTCCATTATTCCAAGTCAGATATATATAAAAATGGTAATTGCGTGGACAGATATTTGCTTTAATTCAAACTATAAGAAGAGAACAATTACTTTGCTATTTAGTTTAACCCCAATTTTCTAAAAGAATATTTTTTTGTGATTTTAACTAATGTAATTGTGCTTATTGTTCGTCCATTTAGCGCCATTCAGATGAATGACACAAAAGCAGCTCTCTAGAGATGTAACCAAATACGATAATAAATAGTGAAGTAAGTAAAGTATTGCGTTTACGTCTAACTTCCTATCAGATGCGGATGGAGGAGGGTAGCACACATACTTTAATATATATTTACTATATTAACAAATAAAATAAAATTCAAGATCGGGAATCGAACCCAGTAACTATTTAGCAGTCTGCGCTTCTAGCAACTTAACTTTCGCGGCGCGGCGCCTGCAACAATAAATTCTAAACAAGATAAAGAATTTATTAGAGTGACAAAAAAGTTATATATCTTACTCGACTGATGGCTTTGGTTTCTTATAAACACCTCTTGAACATCGATACTCAGGTTTTTCAAGGTTTAATATCTGGAGGAAGGGGGAAATATTCTGAGGTGGCTGGATGGCAATTTTATTATTTTTTTGAGGTTTAGAACATTTATCTTGTTGACTGTGCTTTTTTAAATTTTGACAGTACTCTTCCATTTTATGGATTATTTCCTCTGGCCTCTGTGCAACATTTTCTAAAAAATCGCGCCATTTTTCAATATTAAAATTAATCATTTTTGTTTTTACTTTCTCTATTGACTTTAATTAGGTTTCTATGGTGATCGAAAATTTGTTTAGCAGTGCCATTATAATTTTCTTTAAAATATTAACGATATAATTCAAAGTTAAAATAATCTGTGAGTCTCCTTTGATGTAACTTACAGGAACTCTTTCGTTTGGGATAAGTGGTCTTTGATCGATTTCAGGAAAGCTAAAAAGGCGGCAGAATGGTGTAGCAAAATCTGGGAATGTAGATGAATTTGCAAAAAAAAGTCTTTGTTTAGTTAAATCTGAAATAGTAGGAACCGGGAATTTTTTCCACAATTTAGAGAACCCAGAGGCTGATTACATTTCCTAAAAGAGTGGTAATGGTTCAATGGGGAGATGCAAAAAACCTCTAGGTTTTCCATGTTGGGTTAAAATTCCCATTTCACTTCTTATTACGTCTCATATTGTTATCATCCTATATGTTTAGTATGGGTTAAGGAATAATTGCAATATCTGAGGTTGTAAGAGTCGTAATATAAACTTAACTCCTTCAGTTATACCCAGCTAGTAGTACACCTACTAAATGCCTGCTAGGGTTTCTCTTTCCTTGCCCCGGTAGTGGTCATTATTGTGGGATCACTTCATGCGCTACTTAAGCATTACTCAATCTACGTTTGAATGGTCAAACGGGAGTGGACAAAGGAAAGAATATCTTACATGAGCATCTGCCGCAAAGCCGATCTCGTAATTTTAGTAAGAATGTCAAAGCCATCTCACCATAAATAATCTGCTAGATCCTATCTAATTCGAATGGCAACTCTCCAGGGAAGAACTTGGCCGATGAAGAAAAAATGAACTCACTCATAACAATTTTTTTGCAATTTTAATAAGTTTATAAATGAATTGCATTTATTTTCCATAATAGGTTAAAATTTACTCATTCATTAAAAACCTTATGTAACCATATAAATAACTTGTTACTGCTTATTGTTAGATTTAAGCAAACATGTAATACACTTTGTAGGGAGCATGTTCAAAATAACGCCCACTCAATAGGGCTTACTACTGAGAAAAAAACACGCACACCTACAGTCCATTCGTTAAAATAGCCCAAAATCTCAAAACATGTAATATCGAGAATTTAGCAAGATCCGAAGATTTCCTCGTACCAATAGTAAGAGAAAGTAACTGCCTAGTGCGAAACACGTATATGACATCTCACTACAATTGATATAATTTGAAAATAGACAAAATGGTTTTTAAATATAAAATTCTACTCATTTGCCGTACATTAATAAAGAGGTGACAGGGTACTGTACCTACCCAAGAAGACAGATGTCTGCGCGGCAGACACCCAAGGCAAGATGGCCGGCCAGTACGGGTGAATAACAAAAATGAACAATAATGTAAAACAAATGAAAACGAGACTTACCCTTTGTGACGGTGAATGATGAATCGAAGAAGTGATGATGAGACGAATGTCGGACTGAGGAAGGTAGGGGCGTGTGTGTGTGTGTGTGTGTGTGTGTGTGGTGTACGTGTGTGGCGAAAGGAAGGAACTCAGGTGAGCGTAAAGGGATTGGAAAGTTCCTTTAGAAACGAATGACGCCGTTGTAGAAGCGGCGGGTGATAGCGATCGTTGTTGAAGCGGCGAGTCCTCTAAAGGCGCAATTGATATATCCTCGTGAAGGTGATGGCGTAGAGAGATGATTTATTGCTACTCACCGATGGTTAATATTAATTAACGCGGCGAACAGCGCGTGCAAGCCGACAAGAAATATAAAAGATGAATTCACAGTATAACACAAGTTATCGCAACCTGCAGTAGAAGGAGATTGAAGCGACGTTGGCCGGATGGGCGAAGCGGAAATAGAGGGGAAGAAGGTGGTGGTATGATGCGGGAAACGGATACGGTGGAAAGGAGAAAGGAGGTGGAGCGGGGATACTATGGGTGAAGGAGGAAGCTGACCCTTTCCTTAAAAAATGAGACAGGGTGCATAGGTAGAAGGTTCGGAGAAGGCGCCCGCACGCACAAGAACGTGCGCGCGCATGAGCTGGGCGCACTAACACGCCGACCCAACAACAGAAGTTGAAGAAAAATTTGAAAAGAAGTTGAATATTACAACAATATCAAAGGAAGCCACTATTGCTACTAGTGTAATTATTATACTATTATTTTATTCAATGTGGACGTGTTCTGACCTATGTTGCACACAAATGTAACTACTCAAAGTATAAATGGAGAAAGTGGATGATGGTGATAAACCACCGATCCCAGGAAGAAGGCATGTTTGGCAGACAGCGACAAACTACCCGGTCGGATGGAAAGGATAAATAATAGATTGGATAGATGGCGACCCTGCCAAAAGCCAGGCTTCTTTGAATGGTAGCAATGAACTATCTACTGGGATAGAGGCAATAAGAGGTAGGATGTTTCCACCTAGCTTTAGGGAAAAGACTTATCTGACAGATAGTGACAAACTACCCGGTCGGTCGGAGAGCAAGAGATAGCGTAAAAATAAGATCAATGGCTTGGAAAGAAAGGTATGTGACTAGGCACTCACTGGTTCGGGAGCAATGAGACACCAAGTAGCGTGCCCTCCTTCTTATATACAAAAAATCGGGGATAAATTATTTTTGGTTTAAAAAAAACTTTTGAAATCAAGCTAGGGCTAGATCAAAGTAAACATAAAATAATCCAGTGAAATGTATTTGAAATTTTTGTTTTTGATTGAATTAGGCGGTCAAAAAAAATGTTTTCAATTTACATTTTTTCTCATGTGAACTTGGTGGACTTATTCTGGAAAACAATCACTAAAGAAAGAAATATTTTTTTTTTTCAATTCTTCTCGAAAATTATTATTATATTTATATTTAAATAATAATTAATATTTACAAGAATATAATAAATTAAAATATTTAAAAAGAGGAATTTAATATTGCTATAATTTGAACTACAGCGGTAAAAATTCTGAAATAGACAAAACTAGTGGTGTGGTTTTATTATAATTATAATGACTCTTTGTCAGTTTCTTTCCTACCTTCCTTGTTTAACAGATGAAGCGAGAGACACTACGCGTTCTAACTCTAAAAAATACTTACTACAATAAATTATGTTGGAATCGTAGATTTCAATATAGTTGAATTTTAAGCTCTTACCTATGTTTCCTATAATTTACCACACAAAAAAAAAACATGAAGTAAAGAATTATTAGGATTATATATATTCTAGGGATTAAACAGGAAATATTAATGCAATAATAATTGATATCATAAAATAATGATACAAATAAAGAGAATCATTTTTATTTTTATGCGAAAATTTATTTTGCAGGAATGTAATCATTCTTAAATGATCTGCATGGTATAAGATCATTCACTTTTACAATTTATACATGAATATTTATGTATTTTACATATGGATTAATTTGAAATTGTACACAAAAGTGGAGAATTAAAAATTATAAAATAATATGGTAACTAACATATTAACATAATATAATCCCACTTCTTTTTGTAATGCACAAATAAATTCATTAAAAAAAAAAAATATCAATAAGATAAACAATATTAATTGATGTTTGGGTCTATTTAATTATAATAACAATATGTTATACCAAATCACAGCCCTAGACATAAAAATTACAATATAATAAATTTTAATATTTCTATAGAAGGTAGCAATGCGGCTATATTTTATATCTATATAATATTTATAGATTGAATTTTATTCATACGCCTAATAAATCACTATATTTTTTTTTTGTTTAATAAAAACATGTAAAAGAATAGTTAAAAATCAAATTAGAAAATAATATAATTTACAAATGATAAACAAAGACTGATGCATTTTCTAAAAATATAATCAGATATGAACAATAAGGTACTGGGAGTAAGTAAAAATTGTGGAGAAATAGAAAACAACAAAAAAAATCGCCAATACTACTTCAAAACATATAAAATTTGAAAAAAATATGATGAATTATAAAAAATAAATGAAACATTCTGCATTTATGACGGTATTAACCTTAAGCTGATAGAATTAAATTCTAACTTAGCAACTACTACTGAACCAAAATCTATAAATCACAGATATTTTCCGTGATAGCCTGCTTCTTTTGTGTTTATCAACCGGTTTCAGGCGTTCGCCCATCATCAAGCCGATGTTTTTGTCAAAACAGTGTGATAACACAGACTTTGGACAGAGCAACTTCATTTTATACAATCTATTTGCACAGACAGTCGAATACAGGCTATCATCGAAAATATCTCTGATACTTTCCAGCTCTGCGGAACCAACCACAACAAAATCTATAAATATTAAAGAACTTAGATTGATTAATATAGAAGCTCATTCATAACTCTTTACTCGCTCATTAAACCTCGGTAAAGTAATTAAAAAAAAAAAACCGTAGCAATAGTATTCAAAACTATTAACTAAAAATGGTTATAATTTATGCTCAACGTTTCTAAAGTTAAGATTTCAATAACCTGGCTATTTTTTTTTAATTGATTTTAACGAAATCAGCGTCAACAAAACAGAAAACATAATTCAGGCAATTTTTCTCTTAATTTAGGCAAATTATGTAACCAAAGTAACACAAAATGCAAGCAGTGTGTGTGTGTGTGAGAGGGTGAACAAATGTAATGCAAATGTATATGAGTTTTCCGGCTCGCTGAGAAGTACGAAACCCATTTTGTGAGAATGTATGCTATATCCAGTGAGTATTCCAGAGACATAAGCAATGAAAACTTTAGGACTGTAGATGGGAATAAGTTAGAGGCATATCAATAATCTATTACTATTATTATTGGTATTGTTATATTTTTATTGTTTACTTTTAATGTGCACTTTTAAAACTGCATGTATTACAATTATATTTAACACATTCTCTTCAAATTTAAAATTTTTAAAGTTGATTGGCATAAATAAAAAAATGGGTTGATATTAAAATTGGTGAATGTAACTACACGTAAGATTACCAGTCCACCATCCCTAGGTCACTTTACTGATAAGTTTAAAGAAAAAGATCCTAAAGAACCTTCAAAAGATCTATTTTCATAGAAAAATGTTGCAAATATGGTGGAAAAATGGTGATAGGCCTATTTGAGTAAAGTATGCAATGTTTTTTTTAAAAAAAAAAAAAAATCCTAACACCATTGACTAAAATCGCACTTTCGGTTGAACGAATTTAGCAGATATCTTCATTTTGTGTCCACAGTGGCATGTAGCGGAATATCAAGTCTAAGCGTTTTTGAGATGTTCTGTTCTCACACAGATCAACACCCTTAGAAATCTATTGATTCAATTTTTCTTTTCTTTTCAATATTTCTGCAAAGAACTCTTTTTCTTCAAAAATTCAAAAATTTCTTCTAACAAAACATTGCATTCAATACAAACATGAATTTGACATGGAAAACACTAAAATTCTCTCCATTTGTAATTACAATAAAACAAAAAAAAATATTGGAAATGATACATATTAAATAAAAAGATAAATTATCTATCAATTTTAGAAGAGATACCAACAACTTATCCCTCAGTTATAACAATCTCCTGGAATTTCCAAAACAATATATACAATAAGACAGGGTTTTCCCATCCGTTCTCCCTGGCCCTTTATAAACCTTGAAACACCCTATTTCCATAACACTAGGTGATGGTATATCAAAAGTTAAACTGTAGTTTTTAAGAAATTCAAACAGGAAAATTTTTGTAAGTACAATTCTTATCTAGATTTCAATATTTTACTCTTATATATATAACGTATTGTTTAAATTTTAATCGTTAAGATATAGTTTATTCCAGATTTGTTCTGCAATAATAGCAATAGTTTAAAATAAATTTCAACATGCTACATATATATAAGATATATATATTTATTTAGCAATTTTTTTTTTTTGAAAATTTTTATTTTAAGTTTATATTTATGTGGTTTTTTTTTCTGATTTGTTTTATAACCTTTGTACAGGCCCTGAAGAAGGTAATAAATTTGCTGAAACTCGGTGAAAATTTGAAAAAAGAGTTTCCTTTGACCGAACCTCAATATCCTTTTCACAACATAATTGATTACACTAAAAATAATGGAGGAATTGGCCAAATTCAAGTAGAAGTAGGATAGAAGAAGAAGAATATTCTAAGCATTTTTATGAATATTTTGAAAAAAGAATCAAAGACTCAATTATAAGACGTTTAATTTATTATACCAATAAGTTAGACTGAAATAAGAAGTAATACACATTAGGCATAAAGTTATTGTGTATTTTCATCATTGAAAAGTGTTATTACTCCAAGAACAGCCCATACAATACCGGGTTAGCCGTATTATTGTTACAATAAATAAAAAAATAATACGGATTGTATTGGTTGAAGGAAAAGTAAGTTGGTAAGGAAGAAAACGCATATTCAGAGTTCCACCTTCCTAATATAAGCGATGGAACAAGAAAGCCGGGAAACAAAAATTTCTTTAATGAATACTCATGTAAGTAGCAAGTCTAGTCCTCAAAGCAAAATTGCCAGTAAATGCTATGAATGAGCTATTTATGTCGTGTACACTAAACAAATAATATAACACTAAGATATTTAACCTGCAAAATATTTGCAGGTTAATAAATATAAGCTGCAAAAATATTTCTTATGAAATACAATATTTTGAAATAATAGTACATAAAAAAAGTGGAATAAATAAAAAATATTGCACAAAAATGATTAGAAAAAGTTAAATAAATGAACGCACAGGGATATATATATATATATCAAAATATCGTTTCAAATTTACCTTTAAGATTTTCATTATATCTGGTTTTTTATACATCGTAGCATGCATGTTGCTCTTCTTGACCGGTTTCGGATTTCATCGAATGATGGATGAGAATCCGAAACCGGTCAGGAATGAGAGGAATATGCATCTTATGACGAATAAACTATCAGATGTTATCCAGCATTGCGGACTAATCCACAAATTTTCAACTATTTCACAAGACCTAGGAAAAATAAAAAATATGTGAATGATTATTAATTTAAAAAAATAAAATCTGCATCATTATTGTAAACAAGCAGTAAATAATATGAGCACATTTGAATGAGTAAGAAGATAATTAAATCAACCTAAATTCACTTATATTCTATGCATTTTTTAAATTTTTTTTTTAGTATGATGCATTCTTAGGAAACTTCTCATAGCACCTTATTATGTACACCCTCAAATTTTAATTTTGGCATCAAAGGAGTCACAAATATACTATAGAAATATTTTACATTCCTAAATTATGTTAATAATAACTAAGTTATTCATTCATTTTTTTTTTGTTTTAGTTAACTACTAATAATCTTGCGCGAGGAAAATAAAAATTATTCCTTTCAAATATACAATAATAAAAAGATCTTTTACTTGCATTAATTCAATTAACTTTCTGAAATTAATAAAGCAGCAACGGAATGATTTCTGCACACTTTCCATCAAAAATAAAAATCAAAAATTTTTTGGACCCATTTTTAAAAATATCTAAAGAATACCATATATTATTTATTAAACCATACTTGATAAATACAAAATATAAACATAAAATTACTTTGATAAATACAAATACAATAAACTACTTTTGAACAATAAAAAATAAAAACACAATTAATTTAAAATTCACAGGCCTTTTTTATGTGTTTCTGACCCACCAGAAGCCAATTTTTCAAATAATATAAAGTTTTTTTTTATTGATGGCATACTGAAAAAGATTTATATATAGAAATATTCCTGTTTTTATATTAATTTATTGATCAGTCTCACATATTATCTCATAATCATTTAATTAGACCCAAAATTGATTATGATCAATTTTGTTACTACATTAAATAAAAACAGGAAATAAAGATCAATTAACTCTCGTTCTTCTTCGGTTTAATTATTCTGTATAATTACTTTAAGTTAACACGTATTAAATATTCCATCTGTTAACACACGATCATTTATTATGGGCAAACAATAAGCAAGTCAAAATAATATAAGTAGTCCATCCTGTCATCCTTTTTCCTTTGTTAATTTTATTGTCTCTCTTTAGTTATATATTTTTTATTTACTTTTGTTAAGAACTGTTTTAAAAAAAATGTAGCTTAATACTATTTTAAGTCAATTTTTTGACTTAATCAAAAAGCTTAGGTGTTCAAAGTAGTTCAAAATAATTAATTATTGCTAAGAAAATTATTGTTTTTTTTTTTTGGCCTTTCCTATTATTACATATTCAACATGAATAAAGAAAAAAAAGAAAATAGCAGGGTGAGATAGGCCCCTCTTTCAAGTTGATATGTTTATTAAAATCCTAGTTTGCACTCAAAAATCAGTTCAGGCCCCAATTGAGTAACGGCGTTTAAACTTTGTTACACAAATGTTTCACAATCTTAAAGTTGGAGAGAACCTTTAATTTCTACGTTTTACTATTAGCGTAAATGATCGCCTGTACCGCCTCTATTAAAATGCTTTTCCAATTTTAAAACATTTTTCAGCCTTGCATATGACTTTACAGATTAAGCCATTGGCTAATCTATAAATAAGTGACCTAATACTATTCGCCATGAAGATTTTCATGCGGTACTTCTGGATAAGTAGGAAACTCAGCAGTTTCAACAACGTCATCGACCTGGAATCAAAAAAAAAGAGAATATTAATTTATTTTTATTTATATAGTTTCTTCCGATGGTGCTAGTGTACACTTCGTCTTTGCTTCTTTTTTTTTTGTTGGATGGTTTTTGTTGAGTGATATTTATGAAACTTGGCACAAGTTGTATTTTATGAGTATAGTTTTGTGAAATTATAACAGATTCTATCGACAGAATTTTAAATCATTTTAATTTAAACTATTATTGTGAAGTAGAAGGATATGGTGCTCAATTTATTAAAATGTTTAACTGATGATCTCTAATTACTTGTGTTCAGTGTACTGATACAACTCCTGCTACTGCTTCAAATGTCTCATACAAACGAACATTAAGTCAAGTGGGAATGGTTCTGCTCTATCTAAAACAAGTCTTGGGGGACCCATTGATAATCTTTTAGCTAGCAAATTTGAAACCATGCAAAACATGAATAGCGGAATCAAAAATATGAGAAAAGATCTGGAAGCATTAAGGGAAGGTAATAAATGTATTTCTCTTTCCATCGCATCTCAGGAAATGTATTTTAAGAAAAGTTGCAGGGTACTGAAAAAAGAAATCTGCAATTTGAGAAAAGAGGTTTTCCTTCATTATTTAATTTAGATAAAAATTCAATATGATATTTCAAAGACTGATATTTCAAAGATAGATATTCTTTGTTTATCTGAAACCTGGATCAATCCTAATAAATTCAAGTTACCGGGATTTTTACAAATTTTTTTGTATATTTTTTCTCAGAGCAGTAAAAGAAAAAACATTACGGCGTTGAAATGGTGGATTAATGATACTGAATTCAGAGTGTATAAACTGAACTTGCTCTGTGCAAGTCTATGTTATCACACTGTCTGACAAACGCATCCTGAAAATGGGCGAACGCCCGAAACCGGTCGATGACCACAAAATGAAGCAGGCTACCACGGAAAATGTCTCTGATGAAAAAAGTAACCCTTCACAGACTCTCGGAATTACAGAAGGGTCGCCTTATTAAAGCCTCCCGAAGTTATTTATTTCAATATTATTGAATAGGGTGAATACTTGGGCTGAAAATTAATTAGTCAATATTGCTAGAAAAACAGAATGGTTTCCGACGGAAAAGAGGCTGCAATGATAATTTGTTTGTCTTCGCGTCTATAATTTCCCCTATACTATTGGATAACAAACCTTTTTTGTAATCTTCGTGAATTATCGGAAAGCTTTTAACCTTATTGTCAAATAAATAATAAATAAACAATATTTTCGCCAAAATTAATCAAATTAGGAACTGAAGATAAAATGACGAAAATTATAAAGAGCCTATACGATAAAGCTAAATTTTGTGTATCTAATAACTTCGGAAGCACGGTGAATTTGATGTCAACACCTAGTGCCCTAGAGGGGGAACCTTTGTCACCGTTATTATTTGACTTATTTATAAGTGATGTAATCCTATTTTTTGAGTCTCAGATTTTATAGTTTAGGTAAAATTAGAAATAGGATAGAAATCATAGTTAACATCAGTCTTATAATAAGAACTAAACACCCGTGAAGACACAAAATAATAAAAGTAAACTAGGGAAATTAAAACTTTTTTTTTATTAGTATGTATTTTGACCAAGTTTCATGTCGTTTCTTAAATTAATAAATTTCCTTAACTTAATGAAGTCTAATGAATATACAAATATTATAATTACCTTAAAAGAAGGATACAATCCTACTCTATTAGTCCTCAGATTACGCCCTTTGGAGTAACCATCCCAATGGTTGCCAGCAACAGCGACTATATCACCAAGTTCCAAATCCATTTGGTCTGGTGATGTTGCTTTGTGTTTCAAATTAGCCACCTTTCTAATGGACAATATTTATGTCAACTCAAATTTCGAATTACTGTAAAATCTAGTAATGCAACGTTCGCTCATAAAATCAATTTAAGTTATCATAGTTATATTTTTACAAAAATGTATACAGCAATTTCTTAAACAGAAGAGTTATCTTAAATGCAATCCAATTTTTTCATTTAACAAAATCCGAGATTAAAAATAAAATAATTAGAAAAAAAGAAGTAGATGTCACATTTACACAACTTTCTTTCTCTTGCGGTAATTCTCAGAGATCTAACTGATAAATTTTCATCAATTTGAAACGTTTGTAATTGTTTATTTTCTTAACAGTATATTATATTGTAAAGGCAGTTATCCTGTTTGCCATCTCTATATTCCATCCTCTCTCTCTCTCTCTCTCTCTCTCATCACACACACACAATCATGGAAGAGGAGGGAAGGGAGAGAACAGTCTTTAAAAATCTATTTTTCTTATAGAGAGGTATGGCAAAACATTTTCAAGAAAACCTCAATTTCGCAAAAATTATATAAGCTACAAAAAAAAAATAGTTAAAAGTGATATACTCTCTTCAAATTAGCTTGGTTGAAAACAAAATTTCAGATGGAGAGTAGAATGTGTAATGTATTGAAATAAAGTTGGAGTATTTAATAGATGGTTTGATTCGCAATGGTGGATAAGATCTAAGATTTTATCCATTTAGCCTACTCTCTTCGTTCCGACTAATCGGTTTTGGGCATTCACGATCTTTATTTATTTTGTAGAACAAAGCGGTATATTGACTAACACATAAAGCTGCATTTAAAAAATTGCTCAGAAAATGTTTTTTTAATTCAAATTTAAAAATTAGTGACTTAAACTTCAAAACTGAATATGACATATTTAGATTCTCATGTAAATAGCCTGCATTTCAGGTCATCATTCTTCGGGCGTTCACTCATAGCACAGCTTCTCTTTTTGGGTATTAATAATATGTAACGACCAATTAAAAAAAAAAAATACTTTATAAGTGAATGCCCAAAACCGAATGCAGAATACTTCAAATGTGTACGCTTTAACAAAGGGAAACCCCAAAACAACTTATCTGCACTGCAATTGCCTGCAATAATTTTAACATTGAAAATCATATAAGAATTGCGGGTTGATGAGACAAGAGGAAGATTAAGGAAAAAATGGGACCATGGTCTGTGGGAGGCACTACAAGTGATTTGGATATGGAGGCAGTAGTTGCACTTGTAGAAAGATATCTTGAAGTAATTCTTAAGGAACCTACTATTGCATTAGGACAGGAGGGACAAGGAATTATCCGGAAATGACAAGGAGGGAAGACTTGAGTTTTTCATATTTTTTATAAATTTAATGTTTAAAATAGCTTACATGCCATTACTATATTAACAGACGCTTCACTTTTCTAAATTTAATTAGAAAAAAGACATTTCCTTCTTCCGACCATCTCCTAGTAACGCTTCATGGCCAACCAGCACTTACATCACTCTCCCTCTCTGATCTCAGGGAAAACAGACTAGGACAAATTAAGAGAAGTAATAGAGAAGGAGAATGATCTAAAAACTAATCTAAAGACAAATACTGAACTTGAGGACCAGTAAGACATCTGACAATCACTATACACAAAGCTACCACCAAGAGCTGCGCAGAACTCAACACTAACACACTCGACACACCTTCCCTTTACCAACAACTTATACAAGACAAACGTAAAGTTAGGCGACTGTGACTGGCAAAGAGTTATCCAAGCATAAAGACCGAACTCTACAGATTCGACTCGACATCTCAAAAGTACAATAGCGGAATTAAATCAATAAACGCTGACAAATTCTTCACATATACGGAAAATCTATCAACTGAAAAAGGGTCCTTCTGGCGAGTTACTCGGCAACTTATAAATTTTAAAACACCATCATTTCCATGATAAGAAACCAATGGAACTTGGGTAAAATCTGACGAACAAACTGCTCATCTATTCGGAACACTACTGCCCTAAACATTTATACCTTATGACATTATCCACCCATTACACTCTTACACAGAGCAATTGACACTACACTACACTTAAGCTCTCTTCCTAAACATATTAAGCACAAAACTATGAAAAAAGCTATACTGAACTCCCATTAAATAAAATTCGAGGATACGGTCTCATAACAGTAGAGATTTATCTAACTACCATAAACTGCAATGATCTTTATTACTAACACCTATGACTCAATTTTGCAATAAACACACTTCCCAATACAATGAACATTTTCAGTTATACCAATTGTACCGAAACCAAACTAACCGATTCACTAACAAAGTTCCTACAGACCTATCAGTACTTTAAGCAGTACTTAAATTTTTGAAAGAACTTTAACAGACATATAACCTATGCTAGACAGTATACATCATTTTGGCTTTAGAATATCACACTACACAACTCAAAAATGTCACAGACTTGGTTGACAAAGTATCCTCTTCTTTAGAAAGAGGTTATTATAACGGTGCCGTTTTTGATGTAAGCCTTTTGAGTCTTTCTCGATGTAAGGCTTATGACAAGGCATGGCATAATAGTCTCCTCTTCAAACTTACTCATATAAAAAAGTTACCTCTCCGACATATACTTACTGTTCGAAGTGGTGAAAGATATTCTGCAGTGTTCACCATAAAGGCAGGAATAACGCAGGGAAGCATACTTGGACTGCCATTATAGTCTGTCGTTACAATAGACATTCCTACATCAACACCCACTTCTGACCACATATGCAGATGACATAGAAAGCCTATCAACTAACAAAGACGCCACCACAGTTATAAGATCTTCTTTAATCTTATACAGGGATATCTCAAACTCTAGAAGATTTTGTATAAGAATTAATAGAAATGAACACACGTAACATTTGCTCTCAGATGCTGAGACCATCCCCGACTATGTACATTAACAATACACTCATACCTCACCAGAAAGATATTCGCTACCTTCGACTACACTTAGATAGCTTTATATGGAACACTCGTACGAAAACTCGTTCCGCCATAAAAACTAAATACCTTCATGTAAACGTTTACTCGACAAACGATCTTATAGAAATAGAAACAAAGTTCACCTTCACAAATCCATAAAAGACCAGTATGGACTTACGGATTTGGGGAATGCTAAACGATCACACTAAACTGTTGCAAGCCATCTAAATAATATTTTACATACGATCACTTGAGGCCCCTAATTACATTACAAACAAGTTACACACTTGCCAAAACATCCTATTGTAAATAACCTAACGCAACAACTTTACAAAAGATTCACACATAGTAAACTAGGCACACATAACAAACCACATATCAGCAACATGTCCTCCCTGATCATAGCTGGGAATCCTCCCAGACGTTTAAACGCCATTCGCCACTTCAAGCCAGATTAAATCAATGCGTACATTTACTTATTGCATATTATTTTGCAGATTGAAATAATATAATTACAAGTTAGAAAAAAAAATTCCTTGTTTCAAATTATTTTTTTTTGATGTCTTTTATAAAATGAGCTCTGAAATATACAAAACTGCTTCAAATATAAATAAATTATTAAAAGCTAAATTGCATGGCGAGGATGATATGGCAGATTGAAGCCGTCTCAGGAAGAAGCCACAATAGCAATTTGCGGAAGAAGCAACCGGCCGGATTAAAACTGTTTTAGCAAGTATTTAAACTAACACATACTGACGAGAGAAACCTCATATTAGGGATAAAAACCAAGGCTTAGATTTTACAACTACAGGGAATAATAACAAATATTTGTATGACATCACTTTTGCACAAGTTACAATATGATAAGAAATGCGTTATGCTTACTGATGGTTTCCTTGTCCTCCAAAATAATAAATATCATCCAGTGATCTAAATCTGGTAGATGCATCATGATGCAGAGACTGCATAATTTCGTAAGCAACACGGCAAACCTGTCAAATAATGTATTCTTTATTTTTATTTTATTTTATTTTTATATTTGCTGGATATGAACAGTTCTATTCGACAACGATGTGAAAAGAAAGAAATTATTTCTTGGTTAACTATTACGACAGCTGTCTTGTCAAGTACCTACACTCAATTCAACTACTTGTACCTTCTTGAATGGGTTCTCACTAAATTTCTGTACTGGATGTTAAAGTGTATTGACGAATGGGCAAGAAAAAAATTATTTTTCTTCACATTATGTCTGAATCTCGCTTTTTATCCAGCAAATATTAATAACTACTTTGAAAAATGTATTCTAAAATGAAAACATACACACTGTAATATTTTTATCAATATTTGAACATGCTTACTTTAATTAATGTTATATTATTGTGTTATATATTAAAGAAATAAAAGTAGTTCATGAAAACTTTAATATTTAAAACAATTCAAAAAAGTAGGTAATATAATGACTAAAGAATTTGACTACTATAAAACAAGAACCTGTGAAGAAAATGTGCAGACAAGATAATCTGTTTGAGAGAGAAAGTAAATATCCATAATAATCCCATTCAGAGAATTTCCAGAATATCTTGTAGATAGTGCGGCAGATTTGGCAATTTTTGAATCGCCAAGGACCTCATAGTCTGGATGGCTAAGGTAAAACAAAGTCATAGTTATTAATTAAAAAACTTTTATTACAACTTTAAGAGCTTTCTAAATAACTACTCTTAAAACTTAAGCTTAAAAAAAAAAATTATAAGTTACTGAACAGCATTTCACATGATTAATTTTTAGGCGTACTTACCGAGATCTTATTTCAGAAAACACCTTGTCATCATCTGAAGCGAGATAAATTCGCTTAGTTATTGGTTTGGTAGAATTGAAAGCTAATTGTTTGTAATAATCTTCTACATGTAACATATACTCATCGGATGAATGAAATGCAGCCTCTGTGCCTACTTTGTCTGTTCTTCGAATATGTACTCTGTAGACATAGATTTGTAAGAGTATAATCTTGTTAATAAATATCAAATATTAAAAAATTAAATTGGGACGTCATAAAAATGGGTCTACTTTTAAATTGCAATACTGCGTTAATAAAGACTATGCCAAAGTTTATATAATAACTAGCTAACCCGGCCACGCTTCGCTGTGGCTCATTCTGATTTTTAGGGAAGTAAACAGAAGTATCATTCAATTTAATACCCTACTTTGCGTTGCTGGACACTGAAAGGAAAGAAAGAAAAAATGTTTTTAACTGAAAGTCTTGCTTTATTGACAGCTAGTGAATGGACTATATTTTTTGTCCGTTTTCTGCATAAACATAAAGATCAGATGGTTTACCAACTCTGTAGCATGCGACATATAATTGCCCATGAGAGAAACATTCGTTTTTTTAAATTCAAACCACACATTGCAAAGTTTGTCCTTGCGCTTTATTGATAGTCATAGCGAACACAAGGCGTATTGGAAATTGAAGTCGTTTGAACTCGAACGGCATATCTCTCGGAATGAGTGGTATTCATGGAAGTAGTACGTCTTCACCTCTATGAGCTCCAATGAGAATTGTTGCTTCAATTAGATTATTTATCAAGTTTTCAACTACTAATCGTGTACCATAGTATAACTGGCTGATTGATGTTTGGAGTAATGTAATTGGCACTCCAATTTTCAAATTTAGAGTGCGAGGCAGCAATCCGGGAACATCGCGTGAAGTAAGAAATTCCGTTGGAAAATTCACACTTCACTTTGGTCCCTCAAGGAGTCAATGAATTTGTATGTCACTGTTTCACCTACGATTCTATTTAGAATGATGTTGTTCATATCGAGTACGCAGACATTTTTAGCCGCTAGAATGGCTCTTTCGCTTAACCAAGCCTAATTATGGTAATTTGTTTCGATGCTTTGGAATACCTTGTCTTCTAATTCTTCTTCTGAATGTACAATGTTGCAGAAATTAGATGGGAAGGTAATTTTCCCCGTTTCTGTTTTTGTACGAGCAGTGCCGTTACCGAATTCGGTAATTGTCTTGAAAATATGGCAGCTGTTGGATCGTTTTTAGGGTTCGATGTTATATGAATTTTTTTTACTGTGCTCCAAAGAGTTGAATATTTCAAGCAGGCATGCAATTCATCAGCTGGTGTTGAGCGAGATATCGCTGGAAGCATTTGCCTGAAGTCACCGGATAGTAACACCAATGCTCCACCCAATGGAACCTGATTATTTCGCGAGGCTTTCAATGTATGGTCTAATGCTTCTAATGATTTCTTATGAGCCACTTACATTCATCCCATACAATGAAACGCCCAAAGAACCTTTCCCATTCCTGATGTTTTAGAAATGTTACATTTTGGGTTTTCTGTGAAGTGCATGTTTAGTGAAAGTTTAAGAGCTGCATGCGCTGTTCTAGCTCCTTCCATCAACGTAGCAGAAATAGCTGGAGAAGCAAGTGCTAACGCAATATGGCCGTTTGAACGAATTTTAGCTCGGAATTTCCCGTTTCAGTGAGAAATTCGGAATAGAGGTACTTATAAGTAGTTAAGAAAGAGGTTCAGAGAGTGCGCTACCATCGCAACTTGTCGGAGTCTGTCTATTTCTGCCAAACTCGCGAAACGCTCGGAATTTTCCGATATAAAGTATATATATAAACACTCTTATATAGAAATGCAACATTGTGTAAAAATTTCAAGTCAATCCATCGACTACTTTTCGAGTTTTGCGACCACAACCATACGGATGCTGAATTTTTATATATATTGATTTATTTCTGAACTATTTTTTTGTCAATTCTATTCCTGGGAAGATAAAAATTTGACGATTACTGCACATATAAATTTCACTTAATTAATTTCGTAGTATTAAGTTCGTTCCTCTTGCTTAAAAAAGATCCACGCTAATAATGTCCATATTAGAAGGATGTTTCAACACTAAAATCAAATAAAAATAAAAAATCTCCAAAATTACAACTTAAATTATGCCTACCCTACTATTGGTCGCTGAAACTTAAATTTGTTAGCAGCTTCTTTGAGCAAGTCAGTTGTAGCTGGCTGAGGTCGTAAAAGGTACTTCAAAAATTGGCCAACCCACCAAACCGATGGCTGTCCATGAAGTCTTGCAATACGGTCAGCTAAATCCTTAGGAACTACTAATGGTATAAAAGGTGGTCTAGGAGTAACAGAATCTACTATTCCAAGCATTATTGTAGGAGAAGTAGGAGTTCCTAAAATAAACAGAAAATATTTCATTGTCATAGGGAAATATTCTCTTTTTATCCACATTAATAAAGAATTAAGTTGCTAAGAATAAAATGTCAATTGGAAGTAAAGAAAGACGCTTGAATGTCTCACATCAGATTTTGTCCATTCAATTTACTTAAACTGCCATATCAAAGGAATGCTTTCTGAAATGATCTAATAATTATAAGTTTTAATTGTCATGATATCAATTAGACTATAAATGCTATTTTCATTCATTCAAGAAACATTTACAGAAGATTATTCTCTAAAAAATCATATTGAACTCCAGAAATATAAGCAAAGTGCATAAACAAATTCTCTTCTTTTTTTTTTTTCTAATTATAGTTGCTTAAAAAATTACAAGAAATCTAGGAAAGAAATACCTGGCCAGTTGTGGACCGGTTCAGTAACTGTAGTACATGTATCACTTACAGGTTTAAACACCTGTTCCCAGCCTTTTCTATTATATTTCCATCCTTTACTTTGCAGAATTAATGTACGCTGTGTACCATAAGCAACTATGAAACAATACACAGCATGATGGAGCTGACAACCGTATCCACAGCCCTGAAGAAAACATGAAACTTAAAGAATTTACTCTAAAACTTTACTCTTTAACTGTTGCTAAAGTCATTATTTAACAAAAAAAAAAAAAAAAAAATTGGAAATATTAGTTCTATTATTTTAACGTTTCTCACAAGGGCCTATTCAGAAGTATTTTTTTTCAGCGCATATTGTCGCTGGCCATCATAATTAATAGAGAATACTGAATCCATAATAAACTGAGGTGAACATAACATATTCATATACAGCCACGACTACAAAGAGTGGACCCAAGTTCGAATGGAACACATTTGTAAGGCAAGAATAGCTCAGCAGTAGCATGCTGATAAACGTCTTGATCCGAGTTCAAGGCAGCGGTAGAAGCGAATATCATTATTATTATGTATTTGACCTTATCTTTTAAGCTGCAACTTGTTCAGTGCAAATGTATAATTGAAGCTTAGATTTCAGAATAAAATCGTTGTTTTATCGAGTTTATAGAGGAATTTCAACGTCCATTAATTAAAAATTAATCATTATTAATTGAATTAACTTTAATAAGCTATTATAAGTAAATTTTTGGAGACAACACTATGTTCTTTTACATTGTTTTATAATTGCTTATACTAAAAATTAATCTTTTATCTCGATTTTTTTTACAATATTTTCGGCTTACGAAAAAACAATTAAGCCTGCATCTCCTATAATTTTTAATCTACTGGTGCCTAAGCTACCTCGTTACGCTGTTAACAGCTACAACTTTATCACAAAATGATATTCTCACTTTATTAAAAAATAAATTATATCCATAATATCAACTTGTCGTGAACCAGATAACTTATAAAATATTATGCTGAAACTGCGTTTCAATTGACCTTTTTTTTTTTTTTCTTCAAGAAATTTCACTGAATGTTTATCTCCCCTTTGTGCCTAATAATAAAACAATGTTTAAATAATTTGTTCGAAACTTAATGAAATGAAATTTATTGATGTTTTTCAATCTGGTTTCTTTTTTCTCTATGTTAATTTCAAATTATTTAAAAATTCATAAGTCCTTCTTCTGTAATTTTCTTTTTTTTAAATTAAAATAGTTTAGAAGAAATTATACATTAAAATCGCGAATTTAAAACATTTAACTAGAAATTGGTTATATTAAGACTTTCTGGCTGAGGGAACCTCCCAAAATATTTATCAAGAAACTTGTTAAAAGGGGACTAGAAAAATAAATTGTTCTATTTATTGTTAAGATCATATTGTTATATTAATATATTAAACACGCAAAAATTTAATACTCACTTTATTTAATTTGCAAACAAGCTTTTTAGCATCATTGCAATCAGGTGGGTTTTGAAGATGAGTTATCCTTCTCTGTACTAAATCGGATAATTCAACTGCTTCTTTTAATCGCCATGCACTGTATCCATCAACCTCGGCTAACTGGGATACATCATTCAATAAAGCTCTAAGAAAAAAATTTTAAATTAACCACATACTTTTTCTTGCATCAAATAACCAAAAAGAAAAAAACTTCATTGAAAAGATAGAAACAACTGTAATTTATCAGAGACATTTTCTGTGACAGCTCTGCGGAACCAACCACCACCACCACAACTGTAATTTACATTAAACTTACGATTTTTAAATTTAGATAAAGCAAACTTGTATGTCTCATTGTGAATTACCTTTTGTGTTCAACTCCTTCATTTAAAATAGTTTTTAGATGTGCAGCTAATGCAGGTGCTTTACCCTCACTTTGTCGTTGTAATAACTTGACTTGAGAACTAATAAAAAACCACATTTCTTCAATACCCATCTCTATACGTCTCCTAAGTTTTTCATATTCCAAAGCAGGTTTTTCCCTATTTCCTGCAAACAAATGAATAACTTAATAAGAAAAAATAAATAGATAAAAGCCAAATGAATAAACAATAATTAATTTGGGATTATATCGGCCGTATACTTCATTATTTATTATCATTATTTTATGTACAGCGATACAATTATGTGGCAGAAGTTAATGTGATCAACATATAGCTACCATGATTGTTCACATGTCAAATAATATTTTTTAAGATAATCGAAACACCGTCTATTACAACGTCGATGATCTGCACTGCAGTGCATGATAAAAGTAAATAAACAAATTCATTTTAGATTTTCTTCTATAGCTAACTCTTTGTTAGATATATCCAACAAAAATCTTTGGTGTATCGCTTTGCATGATCGCATGTAAAGGTTTTATTGATTTAATATATGATTTATTTTGTCATGAATATTATTTCTCAAAGAAATATTTAGGGCTTTTCTCCTTTGATCTGTCTAATTTAACTAGCATCACTTCCACAAAACTAGAAGGACGAAGCATCATTAATTTGCGACTTAATTTTATTCCTTGATGTTTCATGATCGCTGTGTATTTTTATTTCTTTTTTTTGTTTGTTTTTATAAATTGGCATTTCGCCAACGCACATTTATTTCAATAAGTCATGTGACAATCTAAATTTCTCTCTCACAATAATACAGAACAAAATATTTGAAAACACACAACTTTCATTTTATTCTAATTTTATTGTAATTCTCGAACATGGAAGCAGATCCTCGATATTACAAAAGATATGGATCGAATGTTTTATGTGAAGTAATAGGATCAGAGATAATATTTTCCGAGAGATTATCTCTCGCATAACAAACTCTAACGACTTTCTTTTCCTGAAATTATTACAATTTTCAAGGATTTTTTTTGTGATAGCCTGCTTCTTTTTATGGTCATAGACCGGTTTCGGGCTTTCGCCCCTCAACAGGATGTTTTGTCAAAACAGTGTTATAACATAGATTTGTACAGCGCAAAGTCAGTTTATACTCTGGTTCTTAAAGTCTTTAATCAACAGGATGTCTTAATAAACACTGTGAAAACAGAGACATGCACAAACAAGAACAGTTTACACTCAGTGTAAACGGAGTTGAAGCAGGCTACCACAGAATGAACCACAAAACCACAAAATGAAGCAGGCTGTCACAGAAAAAAATCCCTGAAAATTATAATAATTTCAGGAAAAGAAAATCGTTAGAGCCTGTTATCGAGAGATGCAACGAGCGGGCAAGACCCTCAAAGGTACCTCAATGATGGACAAGCTTTTCCTTTATTAATTCTGACCAGTTGTTGTGTTTGTATGGTGTATGACCGGTTGTATGTTGTATGATTGTGGTAAATGTATCAGCTAAATTTGCAAATCTATGTTATCACATTGTTTGACAAATGCATCCTGATGATGGGCGAACGCCGGAAACCGGTCGATGACCACAAAAAGAAGCAGGCTATCATGGAAAATCATCGTCAGAATTTTGTTCATTATATTCGTTTAGAGAAATGGCTTCCATCCACTTCCAAACTTTGTCCTATACAAACTATAAGTGTTGTGACGGATAAATCCCAGATATTACCTAGTAATATAAATCCAATCGTACATTCAACAGTTATTATAGTATATAAATAATAATGAGGCAACAGACAATTTTTTAAAAGTTTCATTGCACACCAGCTAAACTGTTTTTGACGGTTGAATTTAATTATTAAAAAAAATCTGAAAACCGATCTCGTCAGTTAAGTATTATTCAATATAAAAAAAATAAGCCGCTTAAAACATTGAAACGGATCTTTTTGAACCAAAAAGGTGTGGGAGAAGATTGGTAAATTAATAAGGCATTATTTGTAAGGGAAGGCAAGAAAGGATCTAACGGGCGCCGATCAATTCTTCCTTTATTTCTAACTTCTAGAAAGTGATCACTGTTTAACCACATTAACTACTGACTATACTCTCTGCTCAATATTGGTCTCCTGCTTTGTACTATAGATTAATATTAATAAAGTTAGGGTCAAGTGTATTAGGAGTCCCTTTTTCTAGAATAACAACACTATAAGAATATTTATGAAACAGAAACCCACTCACACACATATACGAAATATATTTATTTCAATGCGGACTGCGCTATGAACAAGTCACATAAGAGTGACAAAAAAAAATTGTAAAATTTACTATCTAAAGCCAAATATGTTAGGAAAAAAAATACAAACTTTTAAAGTATTGCCATAAAAATGTACATACAGTTAACCAGAATGCTAAAAATATAAATGTTAAAGCACCAGATAGACAAAAATCTCAATTATATTTTATTTTATAATAAATATAAGATAATATGAGACATCATATAATGGGAAAGGTCAAGGTCCCTTCTGATTATATTTAAACAAGTTTAATTCATTAAAAAACAAAAACAAAAAAATGGCCACCAAAATTTTTCCTTTAAAATCATAATGTCAATCAAATATCAAATGTCACAGTAGCAAATTCATTATACAGCATTTTCAAAACAATAAAAACTAGTGAAGAAAACAATTGATTGAATTAAATATACAATAAAAAGAGGCTGCTCAATTTTGCTGAGGTGCAAAATATAAAGTTTAAAAATATATATATAAAAATATGTATAAATTTTTTAATAAAAGCAAAAGATAGGCAATATCTTTATGACAAAAGCTGGACATTAAATCCTTCAATATTTTCAGGTTTACATGTATAATTTCTTATTTATGTACAGATAAATTACTATTTTATAACGGGAAATATTAAACATTAACTTATTGAAACGTATTACACCGAAACAGTTATGACACAAATCAAACTTTAAATTAATGTGGTATTCTCATTGTAAATATGTATGAATTTCCATATTGGCCTTGGCTAAATAAATATGTAAACAGTATAAATTTCATTTGAAAAATAAAACTGAGACAATATTTGTTTGCTGTTTTCCAGAGGTTTTTCTTCTTGTTAAAAAGATTTCGCATTTTTTTAAGCCTCTCGAATATGGCAAGTGTAATAAAAAAAAAATTATAAATATTTTATAATATGTATTATAAAACAAAAGTAATCAGAGCAGAAATGTGCTCCCTTGCATTTGAGGATAAGATATCATTGCACACAATATTAAACATTCCTCAAACATTATTGATTCTTTCACACCCGGGTAAGCAAAGTGACAGTAAAGAATTAAAGAGTAATTTTTACCTGTAGAGAAATCATTAAAGTCACCACCAAAAATATTGCTATTTATCATTCGATCTTGAATATTCTTGAGTATAGTTACTTTTTCTTCCGCTTTCAAAGGAATACTCCTAGAATCAAACAAATAAGTTGTTTTATTGGAACAAAAAAAAAAAATACGCCTTTTTTCAATTCAAACATTTTGGACTTGTTTTTAGTGGCTTAACCAAACCACATCATTAAGATTTAATTTATTAAATAATGAAAATCCATCAATCCTTTGTTGGATTATTACACCAGATAAATGGTAAACATAGATTCTTTATGAATGATCAGTATGCACTATAAATGAGGTCAATGGCCGTCTTTCCTCTTAATAACCGGAAATTAATTCCAGGCTGCATAGTAAAATTGTTTCCGTCGTTAAGCTTATTTTAGAACTTGTTCTTGGATTGCTTGAAATTATTATTCATCAGTTTCCCATAATTTTAACAATTCATTTAATTTCTATTTACTAAAAAAAAGTACATCTAATATATCAACTTTGTCCCTATAATTTGTGGAATATCGGTGCACCTTTAAAGTGATGCCTTAAGTCAAATGAAAAATGAAAGTTTAGGTAAAAATTAATTTGATATCAGTTTGTCATCGCAGAACAACATTCACATCGGATATGACATTGCAGAACTCAAATTGTATGGTAAAGAATATGAACATATTAACAATCCATTTAAAAATCATATAAAGAAATACCAAGTGTTCATGGTGATAAGGTAATAAAATATTTTGATTACCTACAAAATAAGCTTTGGTGCCATACGTTTACCCCAAATGAAATTTACATGTGATTAACATAAACCTACCCCGAACTATAATCCGATAAAAATTTAGTAATTTCTTCCCGCTGCTGGTGAAGATACTGAAGGTCACGTAAGGCTTGAGATATTCGCTGATTAGTTTGTTGATCTGGTTCATGCCTCACAAAGCTCAAAGCAATTACAATGAATATAAGCCATAAAAGTAGAAGCAGAATCATTGCAATGCCCCACGGAATTTGCCTCATTATTTTTGCCATCTTAAAATAATACAGAAATATATTATGAATTAGCTATGACTACATATAAACTCACATGTATTTATTGATAAATCCTATGAATGAAACAGAAGGAATGAATTAATAATAATTATAAGGAGATAAATAAAGAAAATGAATTAATTTACCTTCATTTCACTGTTACGATAACATACCAAACGCTATTTAATTTAATAAGTGGTTTTCAAGTGATGATAACCTTTTGTCAAAGAAAGTCCAATGAACTCTTGTTATATTCATATTTTCTACAAAAAGTTTTATAAAACATTATTCCTAACTATTACATTGGTCCAGTCAGGATAACTACTCCGTTCCAGGATGGAAATCAATGTACAGCAAGTTAACACTAAACAGAAACTTCCTCATCATAACAAGCTGATCTGATAAACATTAAAGTAGAAACTACATTGCTGCCATCTATTTGGCAAGCGATATAACTAAGTAATAAAAATGTATTTTATAAAAAGTTTGGTCAATAATCATTAAAAAAAAAATCTCAAAAATATAAACAAAGAAAATACGATTTGAATTATTAAAAGTAATTATTTATTAGAATTTAAAAGATTTACGATTACCTATGAAAACAACTGAATCGATGAATTTTTGATGGTTGCTGCCCTCACTGGCTGGTATTCAAAGAGGCGGTCTATTTGAATTTGGAAGTTTATAACTAAATGAGGTGTAATTTGAAAACTGTTTAATTTTGTTGAATTTTTTATTTCAGCAAAGAAAACACAAATTTAACCAACTTCTATAAATTATTATTCCCAGAAATGTTTATTGTACTATTACTCTTTGGAAGATCTCTCGCTACATGAGGCCATCAACTCTTACTCTTACTGCTGTAAGATCATGTCAATTTTTTTAAGTTGAGTTTTCACCCAAAATACATATATTGAAGTTTTCTCAGTACGAACAAAAAAAATGTTGTCATCCAATAATCTCTATGTATGTTTTGTGTGTGTGAGCGTGTAAACAAATGTGTCAAAAATGAAAACCATACGAAGCACGAAATTTTGGTCCGTAACTGACACATAGGCATATGTTAAAACCATCATATACCGATAGTACGTCTTTACCAAATGGTTTTAGTTTTTCACAATGATGGCTCCAACGATCACTCTTAGGACTTCATATATTATCTATTAACATTTATTTGTAGAGTTTTCCAGGAAAATTAAAATAGGAATTGCAAACTTTCCTATAAAGTGCCATTTCAAATTAACGCATCGTTGTATCTCCTATAAAATATTTAGCAAAATTACAAGCATTAATAGAATTCTAAATTTGATGAAAATCGCTTAAACGAAATGTGAATCGAACATCACAGAATAGGATTATGTTCCTGTAGTTGTGAATTTTCTCAAAAAAAGTTATTTTCTTCTACTAAATATTTTCTTTAAACCTATGATGCTTACTGTATAGATATAAATCTATCAATTTTGAGAAATATTTCTCCAGAATAATTGTTTTTAGAGATTTCTAGAAGACGGGCTAGTTAAACATAAATTTAAACCAAGTTGCAAGCTTAAACCATACGTTCCTAATAAAAATCTATGGAGTCAAGATCTATGGTCCTGACCTGAATTGTGGCCTCCGGACAGTGTTCTCTCGTTATGGAGAGCATTGTCCATCACCGGACAGGTAAATTTCCTTCAAATTGAGTATTTTAACAAAAAAGTTTTATTTAGTTTAAATTATATTTGTAGTGTGCAATAAACTATTATTGCAATTTAATAATACTTAGTAGTATTAGAAGATTAGTAGTATGGTTTTCAGGTTAAGGAAAATTAATTTTTCAGGGAAAGGTGTTTCAAATATGGGTCAGGTATGTGTATGTGCAGCAACCATTCCATGTTCAAAGAGAATATATATGTATACATATATATATATGTAGACTGGTGGAAAATTGATCAAAACAATCAACAAAACTAAAAGTAATTAAAGAAATATTTATTATTCTTATCCCTTTAATTTTACACACACACACACACAGAGTATCACTTAAAGGTGATCTCACACAATAACATTTTTACATTTTCTTTCTTCTATTATATCGATTACTCCTTGCTCCAAGCTTCTGTTAAGTGTTTCACATATGTACCTTATACTATGTAGCTATTATATTAAGTTTTAAGAAAATTTTGGAGTCGTTTTCAAGAAAATTGCGAAGAATGGTAAGACAATTCGGTGAAGTTGTACTTCGTCATCCACTCAAGACTCAAATAATATTTTATAACAATAACTCATTTTTTTAAGGTTTTATTTCGAGTCAGAATGTTACATGAAACGAATCAAATGTTATGTACAGTTCAATGATACAGCGTTAAGAACAACTGAACGTACAGTTGTTCCTTGATCAGTTACTATTATCGAAAGGGGACCGAATCGAGCAATGAAATTGTTGAAAAATGTTGTGGCGATAGATTCTGCAAACTGATCATTTTATGAATATGCTTCGACCCTCTGGTGAAACGATCCACGTACGTTAGTAGGTAGAGTGTCCTTGCGACGGTGGAAGAGGGCCTACAATGTCAAGGTGGATGTGTGAAAAGCGCTCATCAGGTTACAAAAACTGATTAGGTGGTGTTTTCTCGTGTCTGCTGATTTTGGATGATTGAAATAATTGACAATACGAACCCACAATTTTATATCCCGTTGCATTCCCGTCATATGAATCGTTCTGCGATGATGCGGGAAGTTTCTGACCACCAGCATCAGAAATATTGTGGAAATGGCCAAAATCAAAGTTCTATGGCTGGTAGGAACATAAATATGGTCTGATTCGTCCAGTGGACACGTCACAGTAAAGTTCGGAATCTTCAAGTCGCAGTTTTTTGAGTTTGAGGCTGGATTCGCGGTTGAGAAATTTTCTAAGTTCGTCATCTTCTGACTGAGCTAGCGAATGTCCGCCGGTGATGTAGTACGCTTGATTATTGTTTCTATCCGAGAGAGTGCGTCTGCTGGAGCATTATTTTCTCCTTGTAATGCTGAATGTTTGTCGTAAATTCGTTGATGTAACTTAGTTGTCGGAGCTGCCGAGGTGAAAGTTTTTCATTAGGTTTTTTAAAGGAATAAGGTCGATGGTCCGTGAATATTGTCAAGTTTGAAAATTTTGTAAATTGTCAAGTAGGTATGAAAATTTTGCAATAGTTGCATAAATGGCAAGCAGTTTTCTGTCATAGGTCGAATAGTTTTTTCTGCTTGGGTTAGTGTACGCGAAAAGAATTGTAACGGCCAAAGAAAACCATTTACAAGCTGATGTATTGCTCCGCCAATGGCGACAATTGATGCGTCAGTCATAATAGATATTTTGGATGAAGGTGATGGAAATGTTCAAAATAATGTCTGTGGGCAGAGTTTTCTTACAATCCATAAAATGTTTTGTCCATCTCTGAAGTCCAGGTTGTTTATCTTTTTGAAGTTAACGCATAGACGTAAAGGTGCTTGCAGATGAGCCATTCTGGGATAGAATCTGTGGTAGATGTTTATCAGTTTAACGACCGCAGAAGGTTTAGGGTTTCCTAATATGGCCTCGATCATGATGGTAGGGGTGATGTTTCTTCCGACGATATTCAAAATCCTAGAAGTCAACTCTGTTATGTGCAAATTGGCTTTTGCTAACATTTACTGATATGTGGTGTTCTTTTAGGCTGAAAAAAAGCTTGGACAGATCTTTGGTAAGATCTTCCAGATTGGCTGAAAATACTCGTACTAGAATATCATCTATATATGCAAAGACAAAAGGAAGGTCTCGAATTACTGAGTCAATAAAACGTTGAAATCTTTGACTGGCATTCCTCATAAATTCAAAAAGAATAAAAGGCGTAGTAACTGCGGTTTTAGGGATGTCATCTAGGTGAACTAGAATATTCAAATAGTGTTTCACTAAATCAATGGTTGAATAAATATAGGAGCCTTGCAACGCCGTAGCGGAGTCTTAAATGTTTGGCACGGGGTATCTGTCCGTTATCGTCCGTGCATTGAGTTTCCTAAAATCACCACAGGGACGCCAATCGCCGCATTTCCTTTTAACAAGGTGAAGTGGGCTATTGCATGGGCTTTTGGAAGGTTGACAAATTCCGTTCTGGACCATGTACTCAAATTCTGCTTTCGCAGCCTTCATTTTATCTGGCGGTAGTCTTCTTGGGCTCGCGTAACACGGTGGCCTTATTGTTGTTATATGATGCTGAACATTGGTGGGAACTGATATATATGCAGCCTGAAGGGTAGTTAACAAATTAGTAATTTCAGCTAAGATTTCAGAATTAATAGCTATACTGCTGGCTGAAGGTGAGTAAATTTTCTGAGCATCAGATGTCAGTGAAGTGGTTAAGTCAAATAAGCGTTTGTTTCGGAGTTCGACATGTAATCCAAAATTCTGAAGAACGTCTGCTTCTAGAATGGTTCTTGAAACTTCTGCAATTATGAAAACAAAAGAAAATATTCTTCTTAAACCTAAATCGAGGTGTAAAAGTTTTCCGCTATAGTTTTTAATTGGAGTATTATTTGCTGCGTACAGGGTGACTGGCGATGGTTTCCGAGATCAGATGGTTCTGGAAGTAGAAGAGAAAGATCGGCAACGGTGTCTATGAGGTACGAAAGACCTAAACGGCGATCTCGAAATAATAAGCGGCAGGAAGTTTCGCCCTCTCCATCTGTAGCCGCAACTAGACAGGGAGCTGCTGGTTTTCCATGTGTTGAAGAGTTGATTTCGACTGAAATGTGCATGGTTTGGTACATTTTTTTGCTCTAGGGCCGAATCGTTGATGGCACCAATAGAAATTATTATTATTGTTATTGTAATGTTACCTGATTTAGACCTTGACCTAGTGTTATTATTATGTATTTTTAGTTCCGTAATTTGGTTTGCCTAATCTACCAAGTGCTTTTGTAACCGTGATAATTGATCTTCGCGCGGTTGAGTATCCTGTGAACAAATAAAATGGGGGGTAGATACCTCTGCAATCCGATCAGCCATATTGGCTAAGGTATCCAGAGTGAAGTCTTGGCTTGTTGCTAGAATCGTGCGAGCTTCCGTTGGGAGCCGTTGAAGAAACATAGTTCGGAGGAAATCATCCGTTATGTGGTGTCCTGCTAACGCTCAATTTCGCGCAAAAGTACTGATGATATTTGTCTCCTAATTCTAGTTCATTTAATAACTTTTGACATTTCTTTGCTCCGATTCTTCGAACTCTCGAATTAGTATCGCTTTTAATTCCCTGAATGGGGTTGCGGATAGTGGTTTGTTAATAAAACCTGAAATCTGGTCAACCACATCCGTTTCAAGAGATCCTATAACGTAATGGAATTTAGTAGTTTCGTCAGTAATGCCCGAAGTTATAAATTGGGATTCCACTTTAAAAAAAAAAAAAAAAACAAGTTTTGAAATTCTTTTTCCATAGAGGGGGAATTTTTACAGTAACGCGAGCCACTTGGGATCTATTTTCGTCTTCAGACTTGATGTTTGTGATAGTCATATTTAAATAAAATAATTAAGGTAATGTACCTGATTGGCCTCTTATGATCACGTCAGGGTCACCACCTTCTTGTGAGGTGTGTCCTGATTGTGTTATCGAGACGCACTTCACACAGGTTTAGGAGGCAAGGGTCTACAAAAAGACAGACAACGCTCACAAATAATGTAGTTATTATTAATAAAAAAACACAGACACAACGTGTTTACATAACAAGAACTTTGGTTATAATAGGAAGTGCTAAGAAGGTTATATAGAAAGATATGCGTATGTAAATGATGTGTGTGTTACCAACCTAATATTTTAGAGATCTAGGAGACCGCCACAGGGGTTATGTATTCCTCTAAAGTTTTATTTCAGTTTATTGTATCATTCTATATCTACATAACATTATTTATGTTGTCAAAATTTCGAATTTAAAGTAAATTGGTTCAACTGAAGTGTGAATTTACTTTACAGGTTATTCCAATTTTCAGGGATTTTTTTCACAAAACAACCACCGTTTTAAACATTAATATAAGAATTATAAGTTGTGATGAAAATTTGCCAGTGAGAGAAAGGTGTATGAGTGTTTCACACCCGAGTTTTTACCTGTACCATCAATTTGGAGCATAAGTTGTAACCTTTTACAATATTGATTACATTTATTGAATACTTATTTAGAAATACAAAAAAAAAATTCCTTTTTACTTTCTCTTACTCCTAGTAAGAGAAAGTATTGTAATCGTGTCAAATTTTCGATATCGAGTTTTCACCGGGAATATCCATTTTGAGGTCTCGTGAGTCCAACAAAGTGGTTTTTAGCAAATGGTGTGTGTGTGTGTGTGTATATGTATGTATGTGAACAGCATAGCTCAAAAACGAAAAATCGTAGAAAGTTCAAACTTGATATTCCGTTTAGGCATCACCATGGGATCCGACAGTGGGTTATCTGTTAAAATTCCTCCACCGAAAGTACCACTTTACTAGTTTTTTTTTTTTACTTTTTTGCTATTTTCTCAAAAATCGCTCCAACGATTTTCTTCAAACTTGGTATATCAACTAAACATACTAACAGCTACAACTTTTATTTGAAACATTTCTTTGGGAAAATTCATTTTAGGGCACTTATGGGGGAGGGGTCGGGTTAGGTTTTCATCTAAAGTACAATTTCAGTTTATTAGACAATTCTATCATCTAAATAATATTAAATTAAATTAAATATGTTGTTAAAATTCCGAGTTTGAAACAAAAAATCGGATGACCAGAAGTGCGTTTGCTTCAGCAGTTTACTAAATGATTTTTTTCACTTTATCGCGATTTTCTCAAAAATGGCTCCGACGATTTTCTTGAAACAACTTATATAAACTAAACATACAAAGATCTATAACTTGTATTTAAAACATTTCTCTGGGAAATTCATTTAATGGCACTTTTAGGGGAGGGGTGGGGTTACAGCTTCCTCTAAAGTGGTATCATAGTTGATTATACAATTCTATCATCCAAACAAAATTAATTAGAAATAAATAGATGGCCTAAATTCCAAGTTTTAAGAAAATTTGTAAGCCGAAGTGCGCTTTTACTGAACAGTTTTTTCAGTTTTCGACGAATTTCGTTGTATTCGGTACACAAACTATAACCTTTGTCAATTATAATTTTGAGAACAGGAATAAGAGAAAGTTGTGTGAGTGTTTCACACCAGCTTTTTTTTGTTAGGTTTCTGTAGTGCAGCAGTACATATATATACTAGCCGTTACTGCTCTATAGACAAATATAAAGCCTAATTTTAAAGCTTGAATATTAAAAACATTATACAAATCGATTGAGACAAAATACTGCCTAATGCAGAGAATTTATTGAATTTACTAAATCTAGAATTTAAATTTGAAAGCTAATTCAAATATTTTATTATTTCTTGAATATACAAGAATAAATATTCCTTAAGAAAAACTCGTTTATCTACATACATCCAATAGTTTATTTCGGTCCATTATTTTTTGTATCATTTTGGGTAAGGCTTCCTCTTCCTCTTCAATGGATACAAAAACCATATTTGCCCAAATAATATTGCACAGAAGAGCTAAAAAAGCGACTGGTAAGAAACCTATAAAATAAACTAATTTGATTGATGTGTCAAATTGAATATACAATAAAATATATGTATTTTGGTTAATTAAACTTACCCATGTGAACTGTTGCCATAATGTAACACACCGTATATTTTACAGAGCTGTAATGGAAAAAAAGTACAAAGGTATTACAATATAATAAACTTTAATTATTGCATTTCATATTTAACCTATATTATATAACCTACCTTCCCCACAAATATCTGAAGGAAATTATTTTAAAATAGTAATGGATAAATATAGCCCAGAGTTGCAGCAATAAAAATGTAGCTGCAATAAGATATCCAGTCTTGACCTGAAAGATTAATAATGATATGAAGAATTCAATAAGTTTTTTTATATTTTATTAGACAATAGTGTATGCGACAGAAAGATCTATTATGCCCCTCTAGGGTTTCTCAGTGCACGTCGGCCTTAAACAGTGTTCTCTAGTTACAGACACTGCTGCACTGAGCTTCTCTCCATTAATTTAAATATGCAAAACCACATTCTCTCGTCAAACAAAATGGAAGGCTAAGATCAGAAAAAAGATTCTTATAGTTCTATCATTTTGAAGAAATTGCAATTCAAAAAGATGTTTATCTCCATAAGATACTAATAATTGTATATCCATGACGCCGTACCCACACTGGTGAAAGCAAACACAATGACACTTTGATAACAGTTATACGGTAACGGTACTTTGCCGGTAGCCCATAGAAACATTTTTATTTTGATCTTTATATTACGCAAAATGATTCTTTAGGCAAATGAATTTGATGCCATATTTCAATAGTACTAACTCTATTGGTTGGTTATGTGAACAAAATATCTCAAAAATGAAAAGTAGCAGGAACCTCAAACTTATTTTCGTTTAGGGCACCATCCTCATATCCGACTTTGTTCAATCAAATGCAACTCCATCTTAGTGCATTTTTTTTTCTTCAGTTTTTGGGCAAAAAATGATCCAACGATTTTCTTGTATTTTTTTATTGATTTTGTTTAAAAATTTTGCAGTCACTATCACATGTGAGCAACACTCTCTTATTTGAAACATTTTTGGATATTATGAGGGAAGGGAGGGCTGTAACATTAATTTTCCCTCTAAAAAGCTACTTCTATATAATTACAGTTCTATTACTTACACCAGCAGGGTTGACTCTAAAAAGCGCGGACCCTACGCAACGTTTTGTTCGGGTAAACAGTGGGGCAATTTTCAAAAATTAATGAAATTATTAAATATTATAATAATACTATTAATAATAATGATCTTAAATAATTAATGTATAATTATCAAAATTATTATTTAACTTATACGGAAAAAGCTGCGTTGAAAATTAACTCACTATTAGTATTGGAATGAGTCGAGGTTTACTGGAGAATTTGGAGTAATTAGAAGAGTAAAATTGTTTAGAGAAAATTAAGTGTTGTCTAGGATTTATAGGAGGGATTGTGGAAGTCAAGATAGTAGAATAGAACAGAGCAGTCTATTTTGTTATGTAGTAGTTTGTAAATGAATGTAATGTACTGGTGTACCTACATGTATTTAAAAAACAAAGAAAAGGAATTTCACCTATGAATTTTCAAATATTCTTAGTTCTATTAAATAACAGTTTTCACAATGAAAAATGAATAAATGTTATCATTTTCTAGATTTATTTGTGTGCAGAAACAACCTTGATGATAATGATGACCCAATTACAATAATACTGTAACGCAGCTAGTGGTGCTATCTAGGAGAGAAGACAGGTACCTAAGGTTCTCTTAGTGGCCGTAGGAAGCGCTGGCGGCGCTCCAGTTTTGACTGGAATAGTCGAGAGAAGTCTGGAATGTTCTCTACTGGTATAAATAGAGGGAGCACAGAGAGTTGAGAGAGTTTTTTAGTTACAAACGAAGTCACTAGTTTGTGGAAAGTGTACAAAAGTGAACATAGTGAACTTTTGTGGTTTAAAGTGTGAAATAATTATTATTAAGCGTTGTATTTAGTAATTTATTGTGTATAGCAATAAATTGGTGTTTTCTTTATTGAAGTTTAGAGTATTTTATCTATACGAACCCAATTAAAACTAGTTGCAGTAGCTAGTTTAGAAAGAAAAACATTACAATACATTTAAAAAAATCGATAATCCCATTTGGCATACGAAGTTGTGAGTATGCGGAAGTATGTGAAAATTGGAATTTCTTAAACTAAGAAACAAATCCATTTAACTTCAGGACGTGAAAATAATATTATAGGACACAATGAATTCCTTCTATCTCTGTCTAATATAGAGACTGTGAAAAAGAAAGACATCGACTCTTTACATCTACCTCTTTACAATAAATCCTACAGTTTGTAAGAAGACCAACAAATTATTACACAAAACGATACACTATTACTAACGGAAAACACAACAAAGTTAGCAGCATTTTAATAACTTTGATATTAAATTCTGTTTATCTGATTTATTGATATGAAATATCTACTAGAATTCTTACCTTAGTCAGTCCTACATAAATTAAGATACATTCAGGAATTATAGTCACAATTATCCAGCTCAATAGTAAAGCGTCTGGAAATAAAAAAAAAAATGATAGTGTGATCTCAACTCTTTATCAGAGATATTTTCCTTGATAGCCTGCTTCTTTTTGTGTACATCGTCCGGTTTCAGTCGTTCGCCTATCATCAGAATGTTTTGTTAAAGCAGCGTGATAACAGCTTTATGATCATTTCAAGTAGCTTAAAAGTTATTTATATACCTATATATTACAAATATGGTTCTTATTTTTAAAAACATGTGCTTCGGGCCAGAACCCTTAGATTTTTTCTTCATAGGAGCCTCTACAGCTCACTGTTCGGTGATGGACAGTGTTGTCTGTAACGAAAGAACACTATCGGGAAGCCGGCAGTGCACTAAGAAGGCTCCGGGCGCAAGTTACCTTAGATGTTGTCGCGCCTTAAATTAAAAAAAAAAAAACATGCAAATTTGGGTTTGAAATGCATTACTGTGGCACCATCTGTTAGTGGTCAATAGGTACCACTAGCTCGACTACTAGGCGCCTTCGGGATGTAAGCCAGAAAACACCTCTCAGCAAGCCACCGCTTCTTCAAGCTTCAACTGTGCGGGTGGTATACACTCAAGAGGTCCCAGCGATGATACCAGCTAAACCCGCACGGGAGGTTCAATCGAGGAAAAATACAAATCGAAACGTGCTCCTTCCCGATGATGGCGATGGAGGAAGAATAAAGACATTGGGTCACAAGGACAGTTGCATCAGTATCTATCAGTCAAGAAATTTGACGTGTGTATTGTTAGTAATAAAAGAGTTTTCTTCACGTTAAGTGTTTGTGTTATAGTTAACCCAACTGTGTCCACAATTTCTTTTATAGATAGGAAATATCCCATATGGTAATCCTACGTTGAAGCCTATGTAGAAAATTGCAAAAAAAAAACAAAAACTGAAAAAATCTAATATTTCCAGGTAATACATTTACATTGTTTGTTCTATACAATATTTTACTTCAAAGTTGTCTTTACAAAGAATAGTAGTCTAACATAATCCGTTCAAAGATCACATTTGGAAAGAGTTTGTGGAGATTTATGATCTGTCACCATTGAATTGTCTTACACATACGTAAGGGTGAAATTGCATGAATGCAAATATAAATGGAACAGTTCTCTGACTTTGGAAGAATAATGATCTTCTGATAAAGTCAGTACAAGCATCGGGAGCTTTGAGATTTATAGAGAGAGGAGAAAAAAGAATACATGTGCATTCAGAAATTTAGATGAGGTTAATTAGTAACACTGTACTAGTGTGAGATCAGGTATTAAAGAAACCAGATGTCATCTTCGTATCTCCGTGAATGGTTAGATTATAAATGAGATCAGGAAATCTGCAAGGTTAATGAGATGAGAAAAATTGGAATGAAGTAATTGACACTTTCTTAGTTAATTTACAACAGATACTATATCGAAATGTTGAAAAAAAGAACATCAATCAACTAGCTGGAATTCTTGACGAAGAATTTGTTCAGAAAGGTGGGCGGCACTCAATATGTCCCTTCTTGGCGGTACAGCAGGTGCCACGATTTCTGTATTGATTTTCCAAAAAATAATTGGAGCTAGACAAAACCATTTGAGAGAAACTTGATATTCAACACGGTTTTGTTTGGAATAGTATGAAATACTATTTACACCGCCTTTATGTCTTGTTGTTGTCTTTATGTTTTCTGAAGTAAAATATTTATCATAATTGTTACTTCAAACATACAAATTAGATTGAAATTATTATGGTGGATAGCTTACCAGTTAATGAGTAAGAACCCACATCTTCCAAAAACAGAGAGAAACTTGTTAAATGAGCCTGCAATAAAAATGAAAGACCTTTAAATATTTTCGACTGTTATTACAAATTGAATAGTGAAATATGTGAATGGATCCTTAATGCTGGATGGATAACATCTGGTATTATATCCGTCGTAGCATGCAAATTTATTGTCTTCCTGACCGGTTTCGGATTTTCATCCATCGTCAGAAGCAAATTCACCAAGTTGTATACAACCAACAAGTGTGAGTAACAAGTAACGGAAACATTACGTTGAAGTGAACTCTTTACCTGAACTTGGTGAATTTGCTCTGACGATGGATGAAAATCCGAAACCGGTAAGGAAGAAAATAATTTTGCATGTTACGACGGATATAATACCAGATGAATAGTGAAAGTTGTTGGGTTATTTTTGATTGCTATTTAGATAACTAAACCCACTTTTGTAGTTTATATAAATTAATTATGGAGACCTAGGGATAATGTCTTTCACAAAAAAACAGCTAATCAGATCAGTGGCGTAACCAGGATTAGTAGACCCTTGGTGAAGCACGAGCGGTTTAGTAAAAGGGCTTGTAAGTACGTTTGAGATAGAAGTATTAGTAATAAGAAAGTAGTCACCACTGCTAACAATAAATTATTCTTTCAAAATAATAACTACAAGTTATTTGATATTATAAACTAATTTAATATATTGTGAAACTGCCACTGATTTTTAGAGGACGATTCCTGAAGTAAGTGTTCTGCTCTGGCTTTCGAAGCAGAATCAAACTATCTTGTTTGAAGGCAGAAGTCTGACTATATTCTTTGAAGGCTGAAGGCAGAATGTCCAATGGAATTCTCTTTTACGAGGGAATTTTCTTTTACAAAAGAATTAACCTAACAGGATTTTTGTGCCTTTGTTTTCCTAATAGCAATGACCCAATTTACAGTACCTGACTCTATAATACACTCTTTTTGAAGGTAAATTCACAGCACTAAGATAATTGTAAAATATTAACAAAATTCTAATTTGGATACTATAAAATATTCTAAACTCTAAACTATTTTTCAAAACTAATATTTTTCTATTTCGTTCGTATTTCGAAAAAATTGTTTCACTATAGTTTTTTTTAAATTAAACTTCCTCAAAATAGAGTGCCAAGCTTTGAACTTTTTTTATACTAAATAACTATTTATTACACTGATTTAGCTTTATCTTCTCAAAAAAACCTTCTCTTCGGGAACTATCTTTTATTTATTCCATTTTGTTCCAAAAACCAAATGAACACATTGATTTGATCAGAACTTAACCAAATTGTTAGAATTCCCTGAGGTTAGACCCAATTAGTTACAGCCGACTTAGAAAGTTTAATATTTAGCATGTCTTCGATTTCCACGAAATGCGCTCAAAATTGTTTTTTTTTTATTACTATTAAGTAATAATTGTCCGTGAGGTTTTTCTTCTTTTTTTTTAACAATTGCTAATATCATATTTTCTTAAAGTTGCACTATTTAGTTACGAATATTATTATATTATGGAAGTTGTTTATATTGTTGATACATAAGTTGTGAATTTGTAAACATAAGATTGTCTACAATAAATGTGTTCTTGAAATTGCTCTTAAGATATCATCACTCTTCTATTATTTAGCATATCCCACCAACATATTCATTATATTATTTATGTTCTTAATTTTTAAGGCAGAAATAAGCTGCCGGGCAAATAAAATTATTTTTTCTTCTTACTACCAGTGTAAAAGCTTTATTAATATTTATTTTTTTTATAAAAATTCAAAGTGCATTAATTTCATATTAAATAAATTTGCAAGGTCCTAAACTATAGTTGGTATAGCCAATGTGTAAATCCGGATCTTGGGCAACAGGATAAGTAAGTGTATAAACTTAAGGTCATTATATGAGGGAAATTTGAAAACGTTAATAGTTAGATATGTCAAATCAGAAGATAATTCACAATGACCTCAACCCCAACAAAATTTAGCCTCACCATAAAATTTTGAAAATAAGAAATAATAGTGAAAATGTTTGAACATAATTAGTGTTTAAGAAATAGTAACTTTGTTGAATAGACAGTTTATAAATTCTAT
>JAAEAF010005683.1:0-82921 GCA_011037195.1 Triatoma infestans | reverse complement strand
CTTGCCTAGTTGTTTTAACAGGAAAACAAAACAATCGTTTTGAGCCTTGCCCTATTCTGATGAAACCACATTTAGGTTGCATGGTATTGGGTGGACAGAGTTGAACTGGCTGGTCAGAATGTAAAATTCATTCGTTCAAATCTTAAGCTATATAGTTCATATGATAATTTGGATAGGGCTGATAGATAAATGATGTGATCGTATATTTTTGTGCTGAAATGTCGTGTGAAGCATAATTAAAACTAATGACGTTGAGTTAGAGTGTTTATTTATCCAAATCGCCTGTCTAAAAGTAATTTTTACTATTTTTTTTTTAAATTTATGTAAATAGTATTGAAAATTTATCATTACTGTTGTGGTTGGATCTGCAGAGCTGAAAAGCATCAGAGAGATATTATCCGTGATAGCCTATTTCATTTTGTGGTCATCGACCGGTTTCGGACGTTAGCCCATTATCAGGATCTCTTAATAAGCTGTCATAACGCATACTTGCATGGGACAAAATCAGTTTACACACTGTTATGGAAACTGTTTTGTTATGGCTTAAATCAGTTAGGAAGAGGTTCTTTATACTTGACAAAGACCACAAGTTGTTTCCATTTTTAAAAGGCATTGTATTTTGGTTCTTTATATATTACATTTTGAAGTAAATTTAATTTACTAGATAATTGCTTATACTATCCTACTTTAAATGTTATCCTTGAGTATAGAACCAACATTTAATTCGAAAGATTACTGGCGTCACTTGTAGTTAGGTGTAAAGAACTCCTTCTTAACTGATTTAGGTCATAACAATACAGTGTGTAAATTGAATTTTTGCTCTATGCAAGTCTGTGTTATCACACTTGTTTTTTTCAAGACATCCTGATGATGGGCGAATACCTGAAACCGGTCGATGACCCCAAAATGAAGTAGGCTATCACGGAAAATATCTCTGATTACTTCTTAAACTTTCTTTAGTTCTTAAAGATATTTCTCAGCAAATAGCTTAAGCCTACATACAAGGCTGCCTCATCATGCAATGCAGCATCTCTGAAAGATTTATTTTTACTTTTTTTTCAACCTTTCATTAGTTTAACCAGAATTTCAAAATTAAATAATTCGTAAGACTTTGTTAAAAATGAATTCTTTGTGCCAAGTTTTTAAGAATTCAAATCAAGACTATTTTTATCATTCTCTTCATTCTTGTATATATCATTTACTTTGACATAATCCAGACTTGACAGAACAAAAAAATTGTTTTAGTATATTGAAACCTAAGCAAATGTGACAATATCACATTTAAAAGTGCCAATTTTGTTAATAATTATTATCATTTTTTTTTTTTTTACATTTTAATACATTAATTACGCACATTTTAGATTTTACTGGAATCAAACTAATTAAAAAAAAAAAAGAGGGATTATCATATTTCCAATGAAATAAATATGTGGCATTTTGTAGGGACTGCTTTATTTCATTTTGTAGATTTAATTAAATTAATAAAATAAAAGAAATAAAGCCTTATAATAAAATTTCCTAAAGAAAAAAATCTTCAAAGTATTACTATTAAATTTTATTAGCCATTTTATGTACTGAAAAAAAAAACTGATGTGTACCTATATTAGATGTTAAATGTTAATTTATTACCAGTCATAAGAATTTTGTAGCTTACTTATAAAAAATACAAAAAAGATCAGTGTCAGCCTAGTCTATTAATATCATCTAGTCGTTAATGTCTTTATTATTAATATGAAAATTTAATAATAAAAAAATTAAATGAATATATTTGACTTTTATATGGCATCATAATATGTGTTAGTTTTAATAAATAAAATTATATTATTATGTTTTAGATTTGTTTTATTTCTATAACAACATAATAATTTTTCTTTAGACTTTTAACAATGCATTATTAACAAACGGGGGGAGAATAAAGGCAAATTCTACCAAAATGTTTTCAAAATTTCTTGTAAACAGTTTTGCTACTTCCAAAATTTTACGGCCTCAAATATCTCAGAGCGCAACGAAATGCACAGTAAGTAAAAATTATTTTTAAACAGTCATCTTTTTACTATTCTCAAATACACAAAAAATTTAAGATCTCCAGTTCTCGTTTCATTGCCATATCTATGCGAAACCACTTTCAATAGGAACAACATTATTGCAACTTCCAATGACAATTCTTCTTCGTCTTGATTTTTCCCCAACACATTTGCGTTGAATGGAAGCTTAACTGAGGATCTTTCACTCCTTATGCGGTCCTGCTAAGGAATAGATAGAGTCAACTAACTTTTGTGCGATCTACTGTTTCCAGTTTCTTCTTGGTTGTCCTATTATTGTTGGAGTCAAAAATCTTTGTGATTCTTTCATTGTATGGTAATTACATGTCATCCATTCTTATATATGGGCAAAAAATCATTACAAATACGTTTCTTGAATAATTTCTGTAGCACTTTTTGGATTCAAGTTCTTACTTATATGACAACCAACAAGTGTGAGTTTAACAGAAACGCTATGTTGAAATGAACTCTCTGCATGAACTTGGTGAATCTGCTCTGACGATGGATGAAAATCCGAAACCGGTCAGGAACATAATCAATATGCATGCTACAACGGATAACCAGATAACAGATACCAGAACCAATAAGAGAAATTGGTTTGAAAGTGAATCCAGTTAAGAGCACGGCAATAGTGGTGGAGAATGGATTACTGCACCACAAAATGCTAACATTGGAGGATGGAGATCTAATTCCATCTATTAAGGACGGTGAAATAATTAAATATTTGGGTTGTACCTTTTCGGATGAACTCCTCTTTAAAGAAAGTGCAACTAAACAATGGTATGGACAAGCTGTCAGTCAGTAGTCTATTGAAACCCGACAGAAATTGAACGTAATTAATCAATATCTATTCCCTATGCTCGCATACCCCTTGCAAACGGCTCCCTTAATTAAACTGACTTCAGAATTGCTTGGGGGTATTGATGTTATTATAAGGCGTAGTGTGAAAGCAATGCTAGGTTTACCTGCCAATACTTCAACTGCAATGCTCTATTCTCCTCGTCGATTCCGGGGTCTCGGATTATTACGGTGTGATTGGGAGGCTCCGCTACAGCACTGGTCTTTTGCACAAAAGCTAGCGAGAATTGAGGATCCACTTTTCCAATCTACCTTCACTAAGGAAGTGCAGGAATGTAAGGCTCGTCTGGGTTCCATTACTGCAAATCAGGACGAAATGCCATCTGTAAGGCACCTGCGACGCTTCCTAAGAGAAGCGACCTTTGAAGAATGGAGCAAATGTAAGTGGCAGGGTATCGGTGTTTGCCACTTTAAAGATACTCCAAAGGCACACAATTTCGTTTATGAGAAAAAATTGCTTTCGGGTTCCGAGTGGACAAACGCCATAAAGCTCAACATTAATTACGTGCCTCTCCGTGGTGTACCCGGAGTTGGTGACCGATTTTTGGGGAGAGAATGAAACTCCGGCCCATGTTCTTGGGCATTGTCCAAATAGTATGCTCCTTGTGACGCGGCGCCATCACCGAGTTAAGCACACATTAATGGACTTATTAAGTGAAAAAGATTTTACCTGCCACGAAGAAGTATATGGTGTCGATGCTGATGGTGCCTCAAGGTACGCCGATATTATTGCCTTTGCCGAGAGTGGGAAATCAGCAATGATTCTAGATCCCACAATTCGTTATGAGACCAATGACTGTGATCAGGCAAGCAAGGTGGACTTGGAGAAAAAAGCCATATACAAAAAGTGCATTCCCTACTATAAAGAAAAATTTAGAGAGCAATATGGCGATTACACAGCTCACGGCCTATGCTTTGGGGCAAGAGGTACTATCCCGCAGACAACTCGAGGTTTTTTGGACGAGGTCGGTGTTGACCTATCTAAATTGACAAGCCTAGTAGAGTCAATTATTATAGACTCAGTAGGCATCTTACACAATCATGTATATAGTTATTAATTTCCCTTTTTCTTTTTCTCTCGGCTGTTCCTTCTGATTTTGATTATTTTATGTCCGTATCAAAAATTTTTTTTATTAATTGCTCGTGCGACACGCTGCATTACGCTTGTTTCTTTATTTATTATTTCTATTTTTATATTTAAATACGGTTGTCTTGGGAAGATCGAATGCGTGTTTTGCCACCGCAACAAAGTTGAGCAGCCCCTTTTTATTGTAAGTCCATTCATTAAAATGTTTTCTCTCTCTCTGGATTTATTATAATGTCTCGAACGGCTTGGAGTAACATCATTATCTCAAGTGTCCACCACATAATTAAATTAGTTTTTTTCTAGTTTAATATTGCTTATCTCAAACTGTGATTCCAGCCGTGAAAACCACAAGGTAACATGCTTTTGCCAGTATGTTGGTAGTTTATAGTTGTGTGGGATACATGCTGTTTGTTGCTGAAGTTGATCAAATACTCTGTTCTTACCTTCTAACTTTACATCGTCGTTATTAGGCATTGTGATCCTAGTGGGGTAGTACTAATAAAACTGCCGAGGCCACCAAAGTACTAGTTGATATGTATTAACTAAAATCTTGACTTAATCTTATATATGTTTATTTATGTATATAAAGCAGGAAATAGTAAATAAAAACTTAAATGAGAAACAACACGTGTTCCAAACTATATAAATGTAGAAGGAAGATAACTATAAAAACTCACATTAGCGCCACAGTCAAGCAGAAGAAAAATAATTACAAAAACATACACATTAGCGCTACAGTTACGCAGTACAACAGCATTTTACTGATTTATTTACTATGATTTCATTAACATTTCTAAACGAAAAGCCTTTATAAGGAAGTGTATTGTAGTTAATAAATAAATAAAACATTAACTTTTTTTCTAGGCATTGGCGAACATTCCAATAAAAGAACTCAGTTCCCAAAACAATGTCCAATCAGGATGGAACGCTTGGAAAAGCCATCTAGCTTTATTTACAATGCTAAGCAATCACTTAATGAGCTACCTTATACAAAAACCAGTTACTGAAGTACCATTATTAAAAAATAACAATCAACTACCTACTACTACATTTAAAGCTAATTTCAACAGTGTAATGTTCTCAGACAAAAGTGGTATGGTTGTAAGTAAACAAATGACATAACTTGAACATCAACATGAGATTTCTTTGTTATAAAAATAACATAATTTCATTTATAAACTTTACATTTTTGTCCTTCAGGTAACAGTTAATATAGAAGGTTTTAATGCTAGTGATGTAAATGTAAGAGTTGAAGAAGGTTATTTGGTTGTTGAAGCCCAAGTAGAGAAAAAGCAAGCAGATGGAGGTGTATATTATAAACAGATGATAAGACAGTTTGAAATACCTCCATTTTATAATATAAGCGGCATTACTGTGAAAGCTAAAGGCAATAAACTTACTATAACCATTCCACCATCAAAACCAATTGTAAGTATATATTTTGACAATATTCTATCGTTCTTTTCAGCGAATAAAATAGAAGCTTTGAAGTTTGGTTGGAAATTGTTACAAATAAAATAATTACAAATTTACTAATGTTTAGAAAAAGTATAAAACAAATATCACTTCAATAAATACCTATCTAAGCTTCCATCATATTTAAGATAAGCTCTTTTTAATAATTTCATAAAACGCCGTTGGTTTGACGCTTAATGCATTTTTTACAGACTGTTCCAAATACTACATTAAAATGGAATACGCTATATACGAGCCAAATTCTAATTTCTGCAAAATTAGCTTCTTTACCAGAGAATACATCTATATTTTTGGCAGAATTAATCACTCTCCGTCTAGCTCTGCAGTACATTAGAACTCTGCAGCTCGCAAATTTTCTAATATTGAGCACCATTAAAAAGTATTTCATTTATTTCTTCCCCATCCTAATCACTTGCCTCAGAAAATTTTTGTAACCTTCTTAATCCTCCAAACATCAGAAAGAAATCTTTAGAAAATTTTATGTGGATTAAAGCGGCATTCCCGGCTTAAGAAATAACGAAATCGTCGATACCTTGACTAAAGAGATTGTGAATTCAAGGGGAAAAATATCTTCGTAAAAACACCTTTCTACGGACGTGAAAAGTTTCATAAGCTGTAGTGGCGTAACTAGTGTAAGTGTGAGATCCAGGGGGTTGAGGGAGAGCCCTCAGCTGGCGATACAAATTAGTTTTAAAAACTGCATATTATAAATTAATTTTTGTGCTGTTAAATTGCAAATTTTATTTTGATGTTTAACTTTATGTATGACATAGGATCAATTTAATGGGATGTTTGAATTTTACGACAGTCTATGTCTGTGGTACTAAACAACTTAAGCATGTTGTGTTCTATGACGTCACACAAAGAAGATCAAGACTAGGGAAATGTAACTCTTCGCATTGTTGTTACCTTTCTGTGTGTTATATCCTGTACTTATTACTTGTTACTTGAGCACATGTTATTAAAGTTTTCCACTAACATTAGTTATTTATTTGAATAACCCAAGTAAGCACCATTCACATATACCAACACGTAGCGTGTCCAGAGCACGTAACGTGTCAGACACGGCACATCACACAAGTTTTCACACCATACGACAACTCACTTACAGACGCCGACAGACAAACTAGAGAGTTGAACGGAAACGTACCTTCCAAGCATTAAAAACTTTTCGGTTGAAGAATTAACTGTGTCTCAATTTTACTTGAAGAAGGAGAAGGAAAGAAACTGGGTTGTATGCAAGTAGAGCAAAAAAAGGAAAAGAAGATTTGCTGTGCATCCAATGAATTTAAAAAGGAAAAAAGAAGGAGAATTCTACACGCTCTACAAAGAGCTAGTAGACGATGAAGACAGATTTTTCAAATACTTCAGAATGAGCCAATATGAATTTCAAACCATTGTAACCAAAATTACACCCGTGATAACTAAACAAAACACTAAGTTTAACGTCGTTATAACGTTAGCTCCAGCTAACAGTGGCTCTCTTTATTTTAACTATAAAAAAAAACTTTTTCAATCGTGCTAATGGCAATAGTTGATCCCGATTATAAGTTTACATGCGTAGATGCCGGTTCTTTTGGGAAAAATAGTGACGGGGGAATATTCTGTAAGTCAACAAACAATAAGACAAGCTCTATTCGGTAAATACTCTGAATGTTCCAGAAGAAAAATATTCACTAACAATACAGACACGCACCAGCATAGACAAATTAATTTATACTAAGCGTTCCAATTTTCAGACATGCGCAGACACATGGCAGCACAGTTCAAATATTCTTTACGACAATACTGGCCGTTGCTGGCGCGTGTCTGTACATACACGTTACGTTCAATGTCTGTAGAAGTGTATACTCATATAGATAATATATGTAACAATTTTTTTTTTTTGTATCTTTGCTGGTACATGCTGGACACGCTAGTTGTTGGTATAGGTGAATGGTGCTTTGTGGCTATGTGATAGGTTCTGTACCTACTAACATGTTATTGCCATTGTGACAATAGAGCTAGGCAGGGGCGGGTTTCTTTCATGTTTAATGATTATAAACATTATAAATAATGTTTATTTTAATATTGTCAAATTTTTATCCGGTATTACCTTGAGAATTTGTAATTGGTTATTTTAAAAATTTAAATATAATTACACCATTAACTTTTTAGTTTCTTTTACAAATTTGTATAATACGGATTTACGTAGTCTGCAGACTTTTTAATTTTTTATAAAAAAAAAAAAATTAAAAAAATCTGGTGTGAAACACTCACACGACTTTCTCTTACTCCAGTTTATACACATTGAGGTGACACATTTTCTTCAAATTAATAATTTTCAATAAATGTTTGCTTTTCTTCAATTTTATGTCCATTGGAGAATCTAAAATTAATAATATGACCTTTTTTGAGGAAACCATACACTCCCCATCTCCCAAAACTTCTTAGAATTAACTAATTCAGAAAAATTTCCAAATAAAATACGTGAGTCTCTGTATATTCACAGTTAGTGCAATACATTTAATGAAATCCGCTGGGTTCAGAGTTGGGCAAAACGTAATTTGAATTACAATTACGATTATTTACCAATCACTGTCATTTGAAATTGTAGAAAATTATTACAATGGTAATTGCAATTACTTTATGAATCATTGTAATTGTAATTGTGGTACACAATTACAATTACTGGTTTAGCCAAAGTAATTCAGTCACCAAATAAAATTACATGTAATTGTACTTCTGCAATTCCAAGTAATTGTAATTGGTAATTGCAAATATTAACGCCGAAATGGCACTAAAAAAAGTAATTAGTCAACGGTAAAAAAAGAAAAGAAAAAAGTCATATATTAGGAAATATTTTTTATTTATTAAATTCTGACTCATAAGAAATAAATTTACTTACATTAACAACGTAATTTCTGCTGAGAAATATTTATTGTTAAATACTTCTTCTTTTTTTTTAATTTAGGGCGCGTCAACATCTATGGTCATCGGCTCCCGGAGCCTTCTCAGTGCAGAAGCCTTCTCCTTCTCAGGAGCCTAAATTAAATTTAGAGATCGTCGATCCACCAAATTAATCTTTAGGAAACCTAGCCTTGTCTACACTCAATGTCTTGGGTCAAGAAAAATTCGATCTTCCAATTATAATTAATCATTTGACAAAAAAAAATTCGAACATCTAAAAATTTTTTTGGTACAGTTTTTTAATCTTTTTTGGTACAAAATTTGAGAGACTGAATTCTCTTGAAATTTTTGCCAATTGTTAATGGTAATTGGGAGATAGAATTTATTTAACCCAAGAGATTAATGAATGGAAATGTGGCAGAGTTTAGTTTTGTTCAATTACTCATTTTTTTTTGTATTTGTAATTCTATTACTGCAACTACAAGTACATGTAATTGTAATTGAATTATTGGTAATTGCAATTACAATTACATAGAGACAAGAAGTAATTGAGAGCCTCAAATACAATTACAGCAATTGAAAGAATTAATTGCAATTATTCAAAACGATTACAGTAATTGTAATTGGATATTACAATTACTTCAGTGTAATTGTTCTTTGGAAGCAGTTATTTTTATATTTTGGACCATTCAACTGTTTTCCTATTGAAAGTATGTTCCAATTTTACTCATGTAATTGAATTTGTAATTACTGCCCAACTCTGGCTGGGTTTTTATAAATAAATCGTAGACCGACAGATTTTACCAATAAAAATATGAATAATAAAAGTATTTTTTTTTTTTTTATGGGGACCCAAATATGATTTTGTAGGAGTCTTACAAATCCTAGTTACGCCACTATTCATAATATGTATACGAAAAGTCTCACATGAATATGTGGCAACTAAAGTAGAATAATTCAGGTAAAGGAACCTTCTAGAATATTAATATGGCTGGCAGTAAACAAGCATATAAAGACTACAACCTGAAATCCGATCATGCTATTTGAGGTGCTTATTTACACAAAGTCAAGCAGAGGACCGCCTCGTTATGCAAGAGTTGCTTGATCTAAGCATAGTTCATAAAAACACTAGTATTTATCAGTACTTGTCAATTTAGTTAACCTATTTATGTTTCGGCTACAATTATTGTGATGATACGAATCTTTCAACACGAGTGCTGCTCTATGGCTCGAAATGCTGTGCTAAAATATAAATAAAATTGAAAAAGTATAGCAGAAAAGATGATCTGGTTATAATAGATGTGAGAAGGAGAGAGAATGAATTTAGGAATGATGAAGAAGAAATATAAACTTGTAGATATGTACTGAACACTGTATTATGAAATACAAACTGCAAAGACTTTATACTGTTAATAGAAGCTGGAGAACAAGGTAGCGACTAGCGAGAGAATAATAAAGAGACAGACTTGCTGAGTAATTAGAAAGTAGTATGATGTCTTCTGACTGGTATTAGAAACTGTCCTGAATTCTTCAGTAGGGCTAACTCGGCTATATTTATATATGAATTCTCCCTCACTATTTTGTCCTATGTAGCGAGTAACTCGGTACGTCGGATCTTCACGAATCTTAATGATTCGGATCCCATTACATGTTGAATGGTAAACTAATAGAACATACTAACTGGCTCTTAAACTAACACTTTATATTTGAACATTTTTACTGAGTAAACAAGGAATTTTTTATAGAGTTTGAGTGACCGAGCAAAGTTTTATGATGATGGCAGAGTAAAATGGTGTAACGTTGGTCATTGTGGGTCGCTTGAAGATGTAATGATTGGTGGTGAAAATGATGTTCACGTGAATTGATTACTTGCATTTAAACAGAATTCTATATTTACGATATACAGTAAACTCCCGATTATCCGGGCTAATAGTGGGGAGAGGCGGCTCGGATAATCGAAAAACACGGATAATCCGAATTATAATGATTTATCCGGTATTTTATCCATCATTGCAGACCCACCCACATTTTCTATTATTATTTATTTCTAAAATACAACATATTATACATTTCTAAGGCAGGCAATTATTTTAACATATTTAATGCTCATTATTATTAAGAAAATCTGTGATTTTGGTTTGTTTGCAGGAATCTTTGAATATTTTTTAATATCACTTCAAATTTTTCTAAGAGCTATTAAGTCGTTATACTTGAATTTCCAAATGGTCGATGTACTCCAACAAAGTGTCAACATTGCAAATATTTAAAAAATACATATACTTATAATTTTTTTTTTTTTTAAATTAAATTCATGCACGGATAATCGGGAGTTTACTGTACTTAGAAAAGAGATGAGTTTTTATAGAGTACAGAGAGACCACCGAACGATAAGTTGATGATGTAGAATGTAGAGGTATTTGATGTTGTTCGTACGTATGATGAGTAAATGTGACTAGTTAGAACTCTTACCTATTCTAAAGGTGGTGTGAGCCAGTGTATAACTTGGTTAATCTTTCAAGGTTGCAGTTAATATAAAGGCTAAGTTTAACTGGTGCATGATCTACTATTCAAAGTTGATTTTTTTTTGACTGATTGAACTCTTCAAAGTGGAGATCACTCTAAGCCCCTTAGATGTCATCTTATATTCCATTTCTCTCGCTTTGACGTGAGAGATAGTCTATGGAGGTTAAAGCCTATTCGCCACAATACACTGGTGTATGCGTTACATTATTGTATGTGTGTTAACGTACGCTTGGAGGGCGATAGTGACGCCTTGTGCGGTTGCTAATAGAACTAATGAGTTCAGTTTTTCTGTGAGGAATTTGCTGTCTACTGGTTCATTACACAGTTATTCACATCATTCGTTAAAACAATTCTTTTGGTATTCATTACAGTGAAAAAACTCAATTTCGATAAGTTTTGAAAACATGTCCGTAATACTTCCTTTTACTATCATGATTAAAAGATAATCAATCATATTTGCGACCGACCATTTTACAAAAACTTCTGACCCTGAGTATTTCTCCTTTTAAATTCAAGAGTTATATTATTTTATGTTTTTATAGATCACAAGAATTGAATAAGAAGAGGTTATTCTGCGCTGTAAAAACATGTAAAACACACTCATACACAGAAACTAGGAATATAAAAGAATTTGTTTTTCCATCTTATGTCACAATAAAACACACTGAACACAATAAAACAACATTTACTAAACAAGAGTGTTTTTTTTTTTCATTATGTTTGTTTGTTTGTTTTTTATTTTTTTTTTTTTTTATATTCATCATACAATTAAAATATTTTTAGCCAGATTTTACACTTATATTATCAATATGACAATTTCATTTTTTATAAATTTTTAAACCGTTAATTTTTTTTTTTGGTTAAATTAATAAACCCTTTTATTTCTATATTTTATAACAACATATAATATATATAAATAATAAAGTATTATTAACACTAACAGCACTTTTATTGTTATTTTATCTTAACGTACTATATATTACAATTAAAATAATATATTTTTCCTTCATTTTTATATATATATCTATCTATAATTTTTTTTTTTTTAATTATTAACCAGGTAAAAATTCTTAAAAATTGGGCACACCTATTTTTTTTTTGTTTGTTTACGGCATTTAAATTTATTGAAATTAAATTAATATCTCCTATCCAATACAGTAACCTAAAAAAAACAAAGAGTACGTATTTGATTCATTTTAATTAGTGTTTATTTTCTTAATAAAATTAAATTAATTCCGTCTAAAAAAAAAAAAAAATATAATAAAAAAACTGAGGCTGAAAATAAAACAATTTAATGTTTTTCAAATTCTCTTATTTTTTTAAATTATTTTTTTTTTTTTTTTTTGTAAAAAATAGTATTTATTGACAAAATATTAATGAAATTTATGATGAAATTGTAAAACAATATTATTTTTTTTTTTACTTCTTTTTAAATTGGTCATTTTTATCCAACCACTTAAAAATAAAATCGAAAGAAAAAAAATAATCGATTATATTTAACCTTTCGATTTTCTTCTTTTTTTTTTTGAAATTATTTTAATACATACGTTTTTTTTTTTTTTTTAATTTTTCCTATAATTGCAGCCAGATTTTTTTATTTTTTTGTTTTTCCTCTCGCCTCTAAAAAATCAGCACATGGTCCTCAAAATGTTTATTTAAATAAAATTAATTTTTTTTTTTTTTAATAATTTATGAATTTTATTTTGTTTTTACAAATCATTTTTTTAAAAAAAAACACATTTATAAGTTATATTGATTGACAAATATAAATACATCAAATATTTAGTAATTATTTAGTTCAATTAATTAAGTATCGTTATTCTTGTTTATATATTGTATTTAATCAATTTTAATAAGTGCCCTAAAAAAAATAAAATAAAATAAAGTCATATAATGAACTAAAACGCATGTATATATCATATAAAGTTTAAGCAACTATTTTGCACTTAAAAAAGTGGACATAAAAATAATATGGTGACAAAAAAGTTTTGTCGCAAAGAAAACTTATTTTGTAGCTTAAAATAAGTTTAAGCTGTAATATTTTTAAACTTTTCATTAAAAAATAAGCCATGGTATGAACTGTTTATTATGAAAATAATGTAAATACAGTTTATCTTTGAAAGGAGATTTTCAGTTTTTCCCCCCACATTTAGGAGCTGCTGAATTGTGTGAGTTATTCCCAACGAGGCAAAGATTGAAATCTTCAGTAGATATGATTAAACCTTAAAGCTACAAAATAAACAAGGCAGAAAATAAATATATGTGCTTAGAAGTCATCAGGTGAAATGGTTAAATAAAGTATAAATAAATAAATAAATACAAAAAGTATGGAGAAAAACATCGAATAGTTAAAAGTTTTAAATGTTGCTAGTCCGGATATTATTCACAATCTGTTAACTATTTGAAAACACTTAACGGAGCAGTAGAAAGGGAGAAACTAAAAAAAGAAGCCTGATCTAGATTTAAAAAAAAAAAAAAAATTATTTGTTTATTTTTCTCAAGCTTTCGGCGCTTATAGTGGTCTCATCAAAGAGCTGTTATTTTATTAAGTTGCTAACATATAGTATCTAATTGTGTATAAATTTATAGTAAAAATGCACTATTCTTTACTAAACTATTGAACACATACAATCGAAAAGTAAAATGATTTACAAGTTTATAAAAAAGATTCTAATTCAATAGTTTAAACTCTCGATGATTGGTCACAGTAAGGGCGGCCGTAAAGCTAATGAAAAAAAAAAAAGAAAAGTAAATTAAAGAATGAGTGTATCGCTTTGTCATATTTGAATGTTGTCTTAAATTGAAATTATTATTGAATATATGGGGATGGGTCCGCCAATATGCTGGATAACATCTGGTGGTATTTTATCCGTCGTAGCATGCATTATTTATTTATAGTGTTCCTGACCGGTTTCAGATTTTCATCCATCTTCAGAGCAAATTCACCAAGGTTGTGTGGAGAGTTCACTTCAACTTAATATTTCTGTTACACTCACACCAACAAGTGTGGGGAGGTTATATACATAACCTATATACAATCAACCAACCAACCAACAAGTGTGAGTGAAACATTACGTTGAAGTGAACTCTCTACATGAACTTGATGAATTTGCTCTGACTATGGATGAAAATCCGAAACCGGCCAGGAACACTATAAATATGCCTGCTAAGACGGATAAAATACCAGATATTAAAATTATTACTTTGTTTTAATAGATTAACATGGACAACTAAGCAAACTGAACTTATCATCATTTCATATCTTACAGCTCATAATATTATTAACACTTAATAAACTAACAATTATTCATTTGTTTTTATTATCATGAATTAATTGAAATGTCCCTATTTTAAAATATATTAAATGCCAACAATTAGAAGAAATAAATGCATTTATTACAACATGCAATATATTAAAAAATTATTTATTTATTTTTTTTTTTTTTTTAATTAAAAACATATATACCTCTTTTTTCATTTTGTTTTTTTCTTTATAATGTAAAAAATTAAATATATTATTATATATCAAAGCTTTATACATGATATGTTATATATAGGCCTAAAGAAAGAAAAAAAATGTTATAAAAGCCTTAAAAGAAAGAATAAAATAAAAGTAAAAAAATAAACTTTTAAATAAACAAAATATTCAACAAATATATTTAAAAATACATAAAATAGAATTATTTAGCAGATTATTTATTATTATTAGTAGTTTATTTGTTTATACTTCAACATTTAAGAATTGTTAATTGGAATTGTATTTAATGGAGTTTAATCTTTTTCTCATTTTTTTTTTACATTATTTAAAAAGTTATTGGTATTAATTAAAAATACATAAAAAAAAAAATATAGAATTCACAAAACAAAATATCACAGCATATCTGTTAAATAAAATTATTTTTTTATTTTATTTATATATTTTATGTTTTTATAATGATTTAGTTTAGAATTATAGTCATTTATAACGTCTTTGAGCAGTTTCAAAAACATTTTACAAAAGAGAGATTAAATTATTTTTTAAGTATAATAGAATTAAATGACTTTGTGATTTAAATGATGTAAAAACTTATCTCATAATAGCAACAACTTTGCAATGATCAAAATTACACCATTACTGTTGGATTCAACAAATCTGTTTTGTTTTTTTATTGACTGTTAAATTGTCTTGACCATCCAAAGTAGATGTTAACCCATGAATAGATAGCTATTAATGCCACATCAACATGCATAGTAAAAAAAATTTTTTTTTTTGTTCATGTTTATCAATTTGAAAAATGCAAAGTTTTGGAAACTAGACTAAAGACTTTATAAACGACCTTTCGTTTTATTTTTATGAATTCTGTAAGTTTGTTTTTTTTCTTTCTTTCTTCCAAATTACGTTCAACAAAACTTTAAAACAAGAATACCAGTAATTTTTGATGGATAGGAATTATGCATCATTAGTTCTGGAAAATTAAAAGTTTGAATTTAGCAATTTGGTAATTATGACTTATATATTTAAGAGTTTGTCTAAACTATACTTTACAGAGGATTGTATAATACTTTAAACTTTTCAGAGCCTATAAAAAAAGATCTCTTATTAAAATACAATGAAAACAATACGGTCTTATCTTTCAAGGAAATGAAACCTTGCTGTATAAGGCTATAGTGATGATCTCCTAGTAATGAATCAGAAAGGAAATGCTACTCACTTTCGTTAAAGAAAAAATGTATACATCAGCAACGATAAAGGTTGAAGGAGAAACGTAATAGTTCGTAAATAGGAAAGTTGTAATAGAAAAACGAATTTAGTAGAGATTTCCCAATTTAAGGAAAACATTTATAATTCAATGGGGGGGCTGAAACTCCTTTGTTGTAGAGTCCTTCCTATTAGAGGAGCCACAAAATAATTTGAGTTCATATTGGGGCGAAGAGGTGAAAAATATCCAGGAACCCTGTTACACACTGATTAAAAAGCCAGATAAATTATAAGTTGATTCAGAAGAGAGAGAGAGACGTTCATAGGCCTGATCTCGCATTGGCGGAGCAAAATCCTTTTCTAGGGAAGAGAGTTTCCCTAGCGGTCAGAGCAAAAAAAAAAAAAAAAAAAAAACTATAACAAATTCTGGCAATCCTCTTTTAACACTCGTATAGAAAGGTTCTGGAAGGTGCAAATTTTTTTAAATTTCAAATCATTTTATCATTTTAATTTAAATGACACACCTTCATTTAAGATAGGATTCCTTTAAGAGAGGAGTAAGGCGCAAAAAAAAAAGAAAATTAAAAGAGTCCTTTAGTAATCGCTATGTTGTCACTATAATATTTTCAAAAAATGTGTAAAGTGCTTAAGAATTTTCAAGTATTACCGAATTACTAATCAGGGAAAAGATCTTAAAATCATTTAATGGACTCAATAACTTTGTTTACGATTACTTTATAACTTTCAATAAATTGCTAATTGTTAATTGCTAGGCAATAAAAAAAAAAAAAAAATCAGTTAATCTATTTGGTATTTTATCCGTCATAGCATGCATATTGATTTTGTTCGTGACCCGGTTTCGGATTTTCATCCATCGTCACAGCAAATCCTCACTTAAGTGCCAATTAATCTGAGGATTCTCAGAGTCACTTAATGTCTCTGTTACACTCACGCTTATTGGTTGTATATATGTGACATATGTATGTACAACCAACAAATGTGACTGGAACAGAAACATTATGTTGAAGTGAACTCTCTATACGAACTTACTGAATTTGATTTGACGAAGGATGAAAATCCGTAACCGGTCAGGGACAATATAAATATATACATTCTACGACTTATAAAATACCAGATGTTATCCAGCATTGCGAACGCACCCAACATTTTCATCAGTTAACCTATGTTATAGAATAAAATATGGGAATCCGAGAAGTGGTAATATTCATTAAACAGTGCCACCAACCTTTATATTCTTTTCAAGATTTAGATATTTCAATTAATTCGTCGTTAAAACAAAACAAAAACGGGGGGTATATTTCAACATAATTCTCAGGAAGCGATTTGGTTCGACAATCAAAAGAGTATATATTTCTTGTTTATATAAGATGAAATTAATTCCTGAACACTGTAAAGCTCATGAATAAATATTAATAATAAATATTTTCTTTTTTAAATTTTTCGCAATTTTTTCAAACGCTAAATATAGCGACAACGAGCAAATCACTAAAGGAATTTAATCGCATATGCAATTTTTTTATTTATATTATATAAAGAGGGGGAATTTATCATTTATTAACTTCACTAAAGATAACTTTTGGGTTAGATAATCTTTTATACCTTGCTTTCAGCTATTTGAATGAATGTAAGCAAAAATTCTATTGTATTCTTGTAATAAAGAAGATGAGAAAAAGTGCGATACTTTTTTCATAGTATTTACATTCAATAACTAATCTGTTGTATCAATCATTAATGTCTGTGCAAAAAAAAAAACACTATCAACACACCAAATCTATTTTTACAAACCTATTTATAAATAAAGACAAATGGCATTTTTACTTCATTAAGCATAGCAATTTATTAACAGAATTTAAAAGAAAAAATTATTATAATAATTAGAAAAAAGTTCACACACCATTATAAATAATATACATATACATATATGCAACTTTGGAGTAAATATACAAGCTGGGTTATTTTAATACATATTATGTTGAAAAGACGTGTTTATGGTTTTTACTGGCCCTTAAAAAAAAAAGTAAAAAAAAAAGACAAAAGATTGGTATAATTTAAAGAAGAGTGTATATTTACAAAAAAAAAAAAAAAATTTTTTTTGTAATAAACATTCATGTATTGGTTTTTATTTATTTATTTATTTTTTTTTTTTTGGCAGTCTGTAATTTCTTAGGTCTAAATTTGTTTTTACGATGAATCAATATGGGAAATGGGTTATTTATTTATTTACATATAAACTGATTATTATTAATTTTTTGTTAAATACAATCAAATTAAAAACAATAAATAATACATAAGGATATGTAATTTTTTTTTTGTCATTTATTTATTTATTTATTATTTCTGTTTAATAGAGGTCACTAATATACACTATTTTTTTTTCTTTCTTTTTGTTTTTTTTTAAATTCTACATCCTGCGCTTTTTTTTAATTTGGTCGTCAGGTTTCCTTTGGTCTCAATGCGATTTGTACAAATTAGATTTATTATATATATATATATATATATTTGTTTGTATACAAAAATCTAAAACATTCATAGGATTCAGAAGAAGCAGGGTCTATTAACATAGGTAACTAAAGTTTATAGATATAAATTATTAGATATATATTGATTAATACGGACAGGAGTTTTTTTTTAAATTTTTTAATTATTACTTTTGAACACATTAAAATTAAGTATCCATTAAATACCCTCCCCCAATTTATTTATTTATTTATTTTATTTTATTTTTTGTAAGAACATTAAAACAAGGTCCTTGTGATATCTTATCACTCACATATTTATCAAGTTCTTTTTAACAAATAAAAAACATTAAATTATATATTTATATATTAATCATAAAGTCTCATTTTATTACTGCCTAAATTATTGTCACACATACTTTTTACTGTAATTAAAAAATTATGATATACTGATTATATTTTCGAATTTATATGGTTGTTTTTTTTTTTTTCTACTTCTTTATTAAAGATGTTCAAGGCGTAGGATTTCCTTTGCAGTGATCACACTGTATTAAACTAATAACATTTGATTTCTGTTAAAGATCATTTGCAAAATCATAGAAATATTAACTCTCTTAAAAGTGGGAAGTAGACTGACAGACTTTCCAAAAAAATTAATATAAATTTTTTACTAGAAATAAATATTATGGATTCCTTTAAAACCTATTTTTATTTTTTCATTTTTATTTTTTCATTTATTTTTTTCTTGGACTTTGGCCCCGATGTTGGAATGAGTCCTAGCATCACACCCCTCCTCCCAAAAATAAATCCTTAAAAAATTAATTAATAAAAATACCTTTCTGATCCAAGTGATAATAGCCCAAGATCGAGAGGACATGGAATATAGTATGCGCAAAGTAATAGAGGCATATAAAAAAATGGGGTATGAAGATAAAACATAGCAAAAACTGAGTAAATGTCTCGACAACAAGAGGAGAAGACCTTACTACAGAAGACATAAAAAATCCCAAGGGTTGAGCAATTCATATCTTGGGTTCTGTCATCAGTAAGAATGTATTGCTTCTGTCTTCAAGTAAAAATGACGTGTTACAAAAGGAATATAAGCGCAAAAAAAAAAGCAATCGGCATACTGAAAACCCCGTATTATGGAGCGGCAATATTCTAAGTAGTCCCAAAAAAAGATAATATATAGCAGCCTGGTACCAAGTATACTACTATATGCCGCTGAGACTTGGACCTTGAACAAGGCTTTAAGGAAAAAGCTTCTGGCCACCGAAATGGATTCCTGGAGAAGAATAGCACGAATATCAAGGCTTAAAAGAGTAAGGAACGAAGAAATGAGAAAGAAAATTCAAAAACTTGTGAAGGGGCAGACCAAAGAAAAGTGTATGAATGGCGTCCGAGAAAGCCTCCAAGGTTTCGGACTCAGAGAAGAGGATATCCGGGATAGATCCAGTTGGAGGCTGAAATTAAAAGAAATATTCGGTTGAGGAAAACCTCAGCAATGAGGAACTCCTATGAAAAAAACCTTTCTGATACCCAAATGACCTACTTAAGTTTGTATTTTCCTTCGATTTTTTTTTTCTTATGTTCGCATAATGAATTTATGTAAATAGCAATGTGAAACATGCTTGAGTAGAAAGAAGGGTGTGGTTTTGAGTAGAGTCCTAATTTATTCCGCTTATTGTGATATAAAAAGGGCTAGCAAGATTTTGATGGTTAAGATTGATTGATGCATGTTCATTTTAATATAATATGACAAAATCCGAGACAAAAAAAAAAAAATTTAAGTCTGAGGAAAACGTAAAACTATGAAGAAGTTGGAATGAAGAGAAAAAGACTATACATTTAAAGTATAAAGTATTAAATTGAATTTGTTAGGCTTGATTTGAAAGAAGCAACCAGTTGGGTAGGATTTCTTGAATAAGCTGAACGATATTGTGTGAGATTACACAATTAGCTTTTTGCTAGACGCAGAATCAAGAAGATTTTTTTTTGATGCAGTATGATGAAAAATTAATTGCAGCTTCTAAAGGCCTCAAAAAAAATATATTTCCTTAATGACTGTATTACTTCCGGTCAGTGCAACGGTATAGGTGTTGTAACAGAAAGAACAAAGCTGTTCAATGGAAAAAGTTTGCTTTATATGTGAATTACATATGTTAAAACAAACACAACTGGGGTTAAAAATTTTTAAAAAAAAATACTAAGACATTACATTAGTAAGCAAGCTCGTTGAGATCTCTGAGCTTAGTTGAATGCAGTTAGCACATCTTGAAATCAGGCTCGGATGATCCATGTTACACTGTTAAACTTGAACTGCATTAAAGCTTGTTTCCTTCATTTGTTTTTTATGTATGTATGGAAGAAATAGCTCTCTTACACACCTCCGTATTTTTGAAGGGTTAATTGCTACCACCCCACAAATTATCTATGTATGAATGATATCTAAGTGTCTAACTTCACGGTGTTCTATATTCAAAATTATGTTGAGCGGTTTTCGTCTGGCATTTTTTTTTTTATTTTGTACGGTTTTCCACCATTTCCAATTATCTTTCGCGTACGCTCTTTGTATACGCTTGGGGATCCAATGTTTTTAGAGAATTAAAACAAAATAAGAGTCAAAGTCCAAAGGTTTCCATTTAAAATGGAAATAATTTTAAAACTATGATTAAAAAATATGTATGTGCAATGTGATTTAGCCAGAAATAAAAAAATGGAAATATAAAATAATAAAAAAATATTGAAAACTTGATAAAAATGATGAGCGATCAAATATCTTTTTTGATGGTAATACAATATTTTTTCCTGCAAATAAATTTTAGCACTTTTCTTGAATAATAATAAAAAATAAATTAAAGGCCGATTACATATTATAATATTCTTTGCTTGCAAGCGAAATTCTGCCCTGGATTATACATTTATTTTTTTTTTAATAAGTAATTACATACTAAAATGAACAAATATTAGTGTTCAAAAAAAAAAAAAAATATAACACCTTGATGGTCCGATTTTTTTAAATACACACTTTTATATAAATCATAAAATAAAGAGTTTTTTTTTTCTTTAAATAAAATCAAAAATAATTATAATAAATACAATTTTTTTTAAAATATTATTTATTCAATCCTAACCTAAACAATAATAGGGGCATTTGACTCTACAAATTTTTTTATATAATTATGTACAAAACACAATTTTTATGTGTCACATTTTTATTTTTTATTTTTTCCCAATTTATTTGAGTATGTTTTTGTGCTATATGAATGTATTTATATTAAGAGTATAAAAAAGAAATAAATATATAATGTGTATATATATTGTATATATACTTATATATATTAGTTTTTATTTACTCTTAATAAAAAAAAATATTTTAAAAGTCCACACTTTTCATTTTTTTATTACTTTGTAACGAAGAACTAATTTATTGGCTGTAAAAAATATAACCATGTTAAAAGATTTGCCACATCTTCCCAAAATATCGTCACTGAGAACAATAGTTAAAACAAAGTATTTTTGAAAGGAATATAATTGTTGAAAAGTTATTCAAATAAATAAAAAAAAAAAAAAGAGGGTTTTTTTTGTAAATAGAACAGTTTATTGTACACATTATTACCAAAAAAATATATCTTTTTTTTTTTAAAAAAAAAAAAACCGTGTAGAGTAAAAAATCTGATATAGATCAGTTATCAATTTAAAGGAAGCAAGGCTCTTTTTTTTGGAGGATTTAAGGAGAAGAATTGACTTTAACTCAAATAAAATAAAATAAAAATTCAATATTAAAATAGAAAAGCTTGACTGTGGCACAATAATAAAAACATATTTAAAAACCCCTAAAATATTAATTAAACTAAATAATAAATTATTTTTGTACGTATTAGTTGTTTTTTTTTTTTTTTTTTTTTTTAATAAAAATTACAACACGAGATTCATAAATATTAAGCCTAACATTAAAAAAAAAGAAAAAATTATGTCAAATATACTTAAACTAAAAAAAGAATAAAAATTAAATCGAAATTCTAAAGAAAAACAAGATAGAAAAACAAATAAGTAAAGAATGTTTTTGGTAATGAAACCACCTTTATTTATCCTTTGGAAACTGGCTGTTAACTAGCAGAAGACTTAAAATTAAAATAAGCAATTAATCTTTTATTGTTTGACAACTTTAATTTTAATTAATGAAAAAAAAAAAAATGAGATGATTACGGTACTAAAATTTTCTCGTAACTTATGACTATTGATAATTTCCACGGTCTTATGAAAAGAGTGCATAAAGGAAGCTAAAATGTAAATCATCTAAGCTCGCCTATTACCGGGGCTTTTTCTGAAGGGATTAAAACTAATTATGTTTAGATTTATTAAAGATCAGTAATTTTATACAGTATAGAGGTTAAAGTAAAATAGAAATGACATTGTAAAAGTTTTACTTACATGCAATGTAATTTGTAAGGTACCAAAATTTTATGTTATTCCAAGCAAGGATTCCCAAACAGGATCAGTACGGGAACCCTTAGAGGTGATGGAAATTATCGTGGTGACAATGGACAAAAACCCATTTCTACGGAGTTTACTATGCAAAACAACCACAAACTTCACAAGATAAACTTTTTTTAAAAACTCGTCCTATTTACGTGTGACCACTAATGCCAACATAAAAAATTAGACTACAAAAATTTCCCCAAAATCATGATTTTTGTTTTTTTTTAAATTTTTTAATTTTATTATACAATTGTTTAATCTTCTGTTATCTTTGATAAAAAAAAAGGCTTTAAAGTTGATTATATACTGTAGAAACTTCGTACTTTCAAAAGTTGTGATTACAAAATTGATGAACTATACAACTTTTCTTCAAATGCATTTTTTTTTTTTTTTTTTGTAAAAGTTGAATGATTTTTTAAAATATGAAATAATACTAAATCGTCATTTTTCCACTTTTAGAGTTTTGAACAAAATTTCTAAGAAAGCATTTTCAGCCTTAGGTGCAAAGAGTTTCTTTTTTTTTCTTTAACCTCAAGATCGATCAGCAAAATCTGTCCGGTTTAAGCCTGAAATGCTCTCTCTATTGTCCTGAAGAGATTCTTTTATAATGTTAATATGTTAAAAAAACAAAACATGTTTAGATGTGTTATTCATAATTTCTTCAAAGCTTTTTTACTACAGAGATTTGTTACTATTATTATTATTATTATTATTTTTGTTGTTGTTGTTATTTTGAAATTAGTCACTAAAGAATAAAATAGCAACTATCCTGAAGAAGCCTACTGCAATAAATCGAAACCTTCAGCTTATACCGAAACAAAGATGCAGACTAATTAAATCCTCATTTTTTAGTGTTTTACGAGAAAAATGTAGTTGTAATAATCCCATTAATAATAATGGTCAGAAAAACTATTGATCTAATGCTAGATAACAGCTATTATTTATTTATTTTTTTAATGTTTTTTAGTTTGTTTTTTTTGTAAAACCATGAGTCACAGATGTAATAGTTACTGATTTAATTTGACCGTTTAATGAGAGTTTAAGACTAAGTGATCCGGTCATAGAAAGCACTTCCTTTAAGATAATATTCAACGTTTATAAAACAAATTTTACAGAAATTAATTATTGTTCAAAAAAAATTAATGATAAATATGGAATAATATTATTAAAATATTAAACAAGTTTTCTTTTTTTTCTCATGTGATAAGGCAATAATCTATCGTTATAGACAACAATATCGTCACTACATAATTAACTGTAGAGGTTCCTATGGCGAGAAAAATCTATGGACAGCACTGCTGGACTCTAACCCCAGAATATCCGCGTACGAAATCCAATGTGCTACCCAATCCAGGAGCTATCCCTGTCCCACTTTATTATTGATATCAATATTTTAAATAAAACTGAACAAGTTTTTATATTATTACGATTTTAAATTACCCCAACAATAATTAATTTTTGTAATTTTTTCTTCTGAATAACTAAATACTTGAGAAATCATTTCTCAATTTCACTGTTTTTTTTTTCTTCAAGAAAAAGAAGAAAAAAAATTTGTTTTGAAACGTTATATGCTATCTAAAAAAGTAGTGTTTTCTTGTTTTTTTTTTTTAATTGATCTCCATGTCTTCCAAAACTACAATTGATCGGTCTAGTTAGGAAAAATGGGTAATTGTGAGTTCTAGTGACCCATGTTATGGCAGACACTTTCTACAGATCCCTTCCCAACTACACCGTCGCTCCCTACACACATAAATGATACGTTTACTCTTTTGATTAATTACAAATCGATATATATTCCTATGCTGTATGTTACTTTATTTTACTTTTTTTCTCATATGTTATCATCGTTTTCCCTTTCCCAAACTTTGTTTACAATTCAACACAATATTTACATGTTTCTCATTTAATTTTTGTGTTTTTTTTTTCTCCCCTTCTAACATCATTCATATCACACACGCATTATACACTTCAAAAAAATAACGGTTAACGGTCATTTTCCTATCAGTGTAAGTTGTGTGAAGGTCGTCTTCTCGGATTAAGTCAGGTTGCATAAATACACATATTATTACTATTAATTTGGACAATATGAGCTTTATTAAACATATTTTATAAATCAAAAAATTTTTTCCGCTATAAATTGTTCCTTTTTTTGGGCCTTGCGACCTGTATTATGAAGCGCAAAGAATGGATTTATTATTTTGCGATATTATCGATATAATGGATTGCATTTGACTGTGTCAGTAGGGTGGTAGTAGTTGGGAGGAGTCTGTAGAAAAGTGTCCGTCATGATTAGGGTCACGACAACTCACAATTACCAAAAAAAAATGTTATAGGCCTGTTAAAATTCTTTATAATTTATATAATAAATTATATTCAAACTTTATTAAAGGGAAAAAACAGGCACAATTGAAACGATTTTCCGATTTATTTTTGCCACAACCAAATGGAAAAAAAATTATAAAGTGAATGGAAACAAAATTATAAATTCAAATAAAAAGAAAGGCCAGAAATTCACTAAGTTAATTTTTTTATCTGCCAAAAAATAAATTTTATAATATATAAAAAAATAATTTTTGGTCTTGTGTCCATTCACTGTTAGTACTTTATTAATATTTTTGATAAATAAAAAATAAAAATAAAAATAACTTTAGGAAGAAGTGGTCATGTTAACAAAGGATAAAGGTTTCAGGAAGGAAGAGGAAAAGAGAATAGAAGGAAGAAGTAAATGACGTCCGAAGATTGCCCAAACTTACAGAAAAAAAAAAACAATTTTTTTTTATTATTTTTTGTTTTTGAAAATTAGTAAAACAAAAAAAAAAAAAAATAAAGAAAGGAGAAATAGAGACAAGACGGACGTAATATTTAATTTGTCCGGTGGGAGCGGCTCAGTGGTGGTTCGGTGGTCTTGGTGCTAGCACGGTCGCTGCAAGTCCTTGTCCGTGTGGTGAAGGTCGCCTTGACGACTGTGGTGAGAGGCTCTCCCTGCCGGCAATGTCACCTGAAAATTTAGAATAACAATAATTGTGAGCTTTATCATCAACCAATGAATTCAAAATTGATCACAATTTATAGAAAAAAAAACAACAATAGGTTACGTTATTCATATAAAACCCATTTAGGATTTTAGATGTAATGTCTAAATGATAACTTAAAGGCTGTTTTATGAATCTTAAGGAGCTAAAGGATTATTTTAAAACATAGTTTTAATGTTGACTAAGTACTGGATTGTTTACATCTGGGGTGACCAACCTTATGGGTTATCTAAGCCACACTGGAAGAAGAAATACTGTCGTGGGCCCATACTTCCAAGTACAAACACTAATGGTAGCTAATAAGCAAAAATTTTCGATTATATCCGATGCTATAGCTAGGATCAAGGAAGATAAAGATGTTTTAGATCAAAATATATATTTGCGATTGCAGATAGAAAATTTACTTATCTAAATATACTCTTATCTAAATTTACTTATCTATATCTTCATATAAACATTTTATTGGCTAGTATAAAACTATTGATATCGTTGTTAGTTGGTATTGTATTTAAGAAACTAATATAACAATATGTACAGTTTGATAGAAGTACGAAGTAGTTACAAATCTCAGTGAGATTATCAAGGTGCTCTACAGATTTTTGGTTTTAATTTTACTATTCGTTTACTTCAGCCTTGAACTTACATACAAACCCTGCATTCGAAAAATTCTCCATTAAAAAGCTTTTATGTTTCTTACCTCTTCATACTAATGTAGGGGATGTTTTCTGGAAATACTTAGGTTAAGATGAATTAGACTTACTGGAATACTGTTTATATTAAGCATTGCAAGGATTTTACTCCCTGTAAAACTTAAACTAAGAGTACAGTAGCGTGAGAAGAGAGTGACAGAGGACTGGCAGAGTGACTGAGGACCGCTGACTGATAGTTGCTGTGGGTTGGTTCCGCAGAACAGGAAAGCATCAGAGATATTTTCCGTGATAGCTTGCTTCTTTTTTGTGGTCATCGACCAGTTTAGGGCTGGCTCCCGTCATCAGGATGCTTTTTGTCAAACAGTGTGATAACATAGATTTGCACATAACAAATTTAGTTTAGTATATCTCCCAAAAATTTTTGTTCAAGAGGCTTAGGCTGTAATCTGAGTTTTCAGAAGTTAATGTAACGAAATTGATACTAGGGAGAGAGGTGTATCAATTAAATTTGCTCTGTGCAAATCTATGTTATCACACTGTTTGACAAAAAGCATCCTGATGATGGGCGAACGCCCGAAACCGATCGATGACTACAAAAAGAAGCAGGCTATCATGGAAAATATCTCTGATACCTCTGTCTGACTCCTTTTACTTTATCTTTCACTCAAGCTTTTAAGAGGGGGTAATCTAAAGAGCGTATCTGAGCATTGGAAGGAGAAGCTAAAGAGAGAGGGGCAGCCCGTTTAAAAAGGGCGCCCTATTCAAACGCCATTCGAACAACCATATACATTCAATGACCAACCAGTCAGTCTGTCATTCTCTGATAGCTAGTGGTAAGGAGACACTGATTTCAAAGTTCCATTCATAGCCCATTAACTTTCATGAAAACTAAGATCACAGCCTAAGCCTCTCGAACAAAAATCCTTTCTTATTGATCACTTCTCAGAAGATACTATCTGAAGGCTCAGGTGTCCATGGCTATGAGGTCACTTAGAGAATTAATATTGGCCAACAATGGGTGATGCCAAACATTCACCGCTAATCACACAATTTATAACCTCATCTTTATCATATTTATTTCTTGTAAATAAATGTGGGAATATAGTAAGTACATGTATTTACCTGTCTGACTAGAGGACTAGATCCGGCAGGGGGGCTGGTGACTAGGCGCCACCTCCTACAGCCACCTTGCGTTCCTTGTAATAGATTTCTTCAGATTCTTTGTCACATAATAGCAGTACAACTGCACCAAACAGGAATATTGCCGCGCCCCAACCGACACCATACGCCCAACCAAACTCCCATACAGTTCGATTTCCTTTAAATAAAAAAAAATAAGATATATAATTAATTTTAATTTTACACAATAAAATTTCTTTTAAAATGTTTAAGTAAATAATTCTAAGGATGAAAATTAAAAAAAAAAAAATTCTAAGGGCAATTTTTATAAAGAGAATCGTTACTAAACATACACTACTGCATTCTAGAACCCTGGAACAACAGAGACGGCAGTGCTCTAATAACACGCGTATTATTTAAAAAAAACAAAAAACAAAAGGAATTTCTTCAAAACACTACGGGTTAATTGTTAAAATTAAATTGTTTAATTGAGAAGCACAATTAAATTTAAATTTATATTACCTTCATTCAGTTCTGCTGCAAAGCAAACTGGGTACACCACTAGAGCCATTAATACGGATATTACTGTAACAATCAAACATAATTTATTATTTGTTTAACTTTCTGTAAATTTAAAAATCTCTATTACTATATAAATATATCAGTAAAATATAAATTTGACTTTTACAAGAATTTTTTTTTTTTAATGTTTACGAGTATCACTAATATCTTTACCAAATTGCCTGCACCAAATTAAGGAGCCTCACGTCTTCCGTTTCGACCTTTTAAGCAGGCTGCTAATGATAGCGGCTTTGTCATAAAGCTCGCAACTTCGGGATTACTTGCTCCCAACTGAAGCAACCTGATCCTCAACATTGTAGAGTCGGCACATTGCGTCTTCTATAGATGCTAGCTGGTGTATGTGCTTTTTTTTCCTAGCGCGTCAAAATCTGAATTCATCGGCTGCCGGCCTTTTGGCATCTCTCGTTACAGACAACACTGCTCATCACCGGAAAATGGATTGTAGAGGCTCGTAGGGCAAGAAAATCTAAGAGAAGCATTGCTGGACTTTGAAACCGGAATCTCCGCGTTACTACTTCAGCGCGCTACCACTGAGCTAATTCCTTCCCAAGCATTGACTATATAGAAAAAGTCCGCCTTTGGCAAATTAGCTATTAGCGCCGTAATAAGGGAAAATGTTACTCAATTTGATCATAGTGATTGGTTGCTACCCTGGTAACAGTGTGCTCACTGCTTGAGCAGAAGTGTTTAGCGTCCGTATAAAGCCGTCGTGTCATAGAGGACAACGAGTGGGCTGAAGTTTCGATGCGGTATAGATGAGCTGTTTTAGGCAGTCATAACCAACAATTATAAGGGGTCAACAGGACGGATTGACCTTGGTAGATTCCCCAGGAACTGGAAGCATCATGTACCTTCTTCTATGTCCTTCCCTAACCTACAGCCCTATATGATCATCTTAAGTGACCAAAAGTGATTGGGCTATTAGGGGTTTGCTGAGTTCCATGGGTGAGTTATTGTTGGCTATAAAAGTAGTTCATCTGTTTTTGGCTAGTGAGTCTACTTTATAGTTCCCCGGAAAAGGCTTAATATCGATTGAAAAAAATAACAAAACCAAAACTTTTGTACGCAAGCTCGGATCAGCTCTGTTCTACATATGATATAATTCTCTTACGAAATTGGAGCTGGCACATCTACCCCAGCGGAGCCCTAAAAAATACGGCTATCAAAGCGAGCTTGAGGCTCTTTCCACTTTCAGGTATAGATGACCTATCTGTTCAAAAACATGATCCAGCATTTTTTCGGATATTTTCTCGTAAATGATTGAAAAGCTGCCACTCGCAGTTTTCATATGGCAACATGATTGTTCAGGAGCCTGGAATCTGAGGAGAGCCTCTGAATAAACACTTTGATGATAAATAAAGTTAACAAGCTCCCCCGTTCTTCTACTATCTACCATACTTTTTCTTCATTATTAATATTTGATTAGGTATAATAAGCCAATTACTCACATGAAAGTATCATTACGTAAACGGCTATCCTGTAGAATTTGTATTTTGTTTTATAATCACTAGTTCTGAGACCAATGCCTGTTAGTAATGTTGCCATGGCATCTGTTAACAGTGCAACAATACATAGTCCTGCTGCTATTTTTATATAGGCTGAAACAATCAAATTAATAAAATAAATAATCAGCTTTAAGAAAACTTAGAGAATTTGTTGGGAAAGCCATTTTAAGTTAAAAATGTTATATGAACATAAGGTGGTCGTATTTCAAACAATTACAGAATTTCAACAGTTCAAAGTTTTAGCATTTAGGGTAAAGTTAGGAGTGGTGAAGGGGGTTGGGAAGAAGACGCAGGCTTTACTTCTCTTGTTTGCCACTACGTGGCGTCATGCGAGTTAGTCAAAGGGAAGAGAGATCAGAAGCGTACGTATTGCAGAATTCTTCAGTTATTTTGTTTGCTCTTCTGTGTTCTATGAACAATTTATACGCTTCAGTTATATCGGTGCATACCTGAATTTTCATAACGCATTAGTAAATTTGTGTATACTATATTAATTGCAATTGAAATGAATGATTTCTTCGTTGTAGTTAAAGTAGGACTCGTAGCCATAGTGTTTGTCAAGTTGTATGTCGATCAGCCATGTTACTTTCACCGAGGAGAGGTCTCCTACCTATGGTGTGTCATCTATCCTACCATAGTAGGAGAGACGGCCAAATGTAGTGTATTTGTATTTTGTTTCTGGAATAAATGAGAATGTCTTTATTTTGAAAAATAACATTTTTTTTTTAGATAATAGTAGTTGACATATGTTTTATAAGCATTACCTCTTTAATATATTTCCTATATTTTGATACAGGGCATAACTTTGAAGTGTGCGTCATCTCTCCTTTCAAAAAAACTGTTACTTAACAACAAAACACGAGTCATTTGTAAACAATAATGTAATATTGATGGAGAATTTAGAGGAAAATTGAGTGGAGTGGAGTGGAGCTTCAGTGCAGCTGAACACAATGCTGATTTGTGTTTATTTATGGTTTTTGCGATGGTAATGCATCAAGAGAATGAATACCAATGGAGTTTTCCGAATAGACGTCAACCTATTCGGTCATACATTTCAGAAGCTTCAAGACGCCGAAACAACTACTGCACATAATAATCGTATGACACGTCATCAGGGAGGAAATGCTGGCATTAAAGAAAATATTATCAAGAAGCTTTGGGACAATCCAACAATAGTATTAGACACATTGCAAGGCAATTTGGCGCCATTCACCGTATTTTGTAAAGGCGGACACTCTACACCGAGAAGAACTGCATTCCTTTTCATGTCCATTGGGTTTAGTCTTTACAACAAGTCTTTAGTCTTAGAAGATTACGGCCAACGTGTGCAAGTTTTACACCGGGCTACTACATTATGGTTACCGAAGATCCCAGACTTTTTGTCTTTTTGACTTTTTTAATTTTTTTTTTAATTTAAGGCACGTCAACATCTATGGTCATTGGCGCCCGGAGCCTTCTCAGTGCACTGCCGGCCTCCGGACAGTGTCCTCTCGCTACAGACAACACTGTCCATTACCGGACAGTGAGCTGCAGAGGCTTCTAGGAAGAAAAAACTAAGAGTAGCATTGCTGGATTCGATCCCTTTTTGTCTAATGTTTTGAACTTAATATAAATAAAGGAACTGGGGCACTTAATTTAACCAAATCAAACTACGTCATTAATTTGTTTCTTTCAGACTAGAATATTTTTTGATTTGTTTACTTTATTTAGTTTTAAAAATGTAGTCAATTAATGTTAGAAAAGTTTCTGAAGTAAATATTTTAATACTTCAACTGTTTAGTGAAAGAGAAAGGAGGCTTTAAAAGTCACGACAGTTTGCGTGTAAACAACAACATTTTAGCATAATGTACAAAAAGAAAAACAAGTCGTTGATTTTATAAAAGGTTAACTCAAATAACTACAATCAGAAGAAAATGTATAACAAAAAGAAAGTTTTAAATCATGAAATAAGGAAAATCTATGTCAAGGACTGAATTTAAATATAGTTGTTTGAAAGGAGTATTGTGGCAGACGGAAATAACCTTTCAATGTTATAACTTTACTTTATTAACTAAAGACAAACGGAATCAAGCTTTTAAAGTTCACCTCTCTGATGAAGATTCAGTGCTTTATCTGTTTAAGAATTTTTGATAAACAAACTTTTAATTGTATCAATATCTACTTGAACTTTAAAAAAAAAGAAGTAAAAATATGTATGTAATACCCACACGGCTTTCTTTTAATGTATTTAATTCAATATAATTTAATTAACAAAGTTATTTTAAATTTGCAACGTTTACAATGTTTAATTGGATAGGCCATAAAAAAAGGTGTTAGAGCTTATACTTGTGTAACTGAGCGTATTTGTATAGAGCGCCCTCTATCAAAACCAACAAAACTTGTATCCAGTTTAAATTTTAATCCTAACCGACAGACCCTACCAAAATCTCTCCAAAATCATTTATTACTTTCTCTTACTCCACCTAGTAAGAGGAAGTATTGTAATCGTGTCAAATTTTCGATATCGAGTTTTAACCGGAAATATCAGTTTTGAGGTCCCGTGAGCCCCTCCAAAAAAGTGGTTTTTAGAAAAGGGTCTGTGTGAGTACGTATATGAACAGCATAGCACAAAAACGAAAAATCCTACAAAGTTCAAACTTGACATTCCATTTAGGTATCACCGATAGAGCCCTGATAAAGCCGATAAAGCACCGATAAAGCCCTGTCTATTGAACAGAAGCCACCTGGTCTTTGAAAGTCGCCGATGGGCGACTAAATCTGGCCATTGACGTGAATCACTGGTCGCCGACCTAACCAAGGTCGCACGCTACTAGAGATGTTTTAGTGTGAGAACTTACTTACACACTTGACAGTGTATGAGTAAGACTAATATAAACTTCGCCCCACTGGAAGAGGGGATCATTATATCAATCATCATTATACGAGTATCACCAGTAAGATCATTATATCAGTATCATTTTATAGCAGCAGTTATACTTGAGTTCCGAGCGCGTCCCTATACAAGGTTTACTGATCATTATTTCTAGTGGTGCTATTAGGTTCTTTATTCTAATTCATTTTAAATTATTTGTTATTAACTATGAAAATTATTTATTTACTTCTATCAAATATAGTAATTGTAGTTACCATAGGCTCGCTACAAAATTATTGCTAAAATATATTCTATCTTTATAAATTCAGTTAGATTCAAGTAATAAATCTCTAACTAACTTCACGCCTAATAAATCCCTCACTTCAAGACATCTAACTTATATCGCTTCAGGAATCACGGACAATTGATCCACTACATTATTTCTGTCAAAAAATTCTTGTAACTGAGAGAATCACCACCTTTTACTAGTTGTTTTTTTAGTTTTTGGGCGAGTTTTCCTCAAAAATGGTCTCCAAACGATTTTCTTCAAACTTGGTATATCAACTACACATACAAACAGCTACAACATTTATTTGAAACATTTCTCTGAAAATTCGTTTAAGGGCAGTTATGGGGAAGAGGTGGGGTTAGGTCATCATCTAAAATGCTATTTCAGTTTATTAAACAATTCTATCATCTAAATAATGTTAATTAGAATTGAATATGTTGTTGAAATTCCAAGTTTAAAAAAAGAAAATCGGATAACCGGAAGTGCGTTTACTTTACTAAATGATTTTTTTTTTTCACTTTTTCGCGATTTTCTCAAAAATGGCTCCGACGATTTTCTTGACACTTCCTTGTATAAACTAAACATACAAAGATCTACAACTTTTATTTTCTGGGAAAATAAATTTCTCTGGGAAAATTTATTTAAGGGCACATTTTGGAGGATGGGCGGGGTTATGTTTTTATCTAAAGTGCTATCATAGTTGATTATACAATTCTATATCCAAACAAAATTAATTAGAAATAAATAGATGACCAAAATTCCAAGTTTCAAGAAAATTAATAAACCTGAAGTGTGCTTTTACTGGACAGTTTTTAGTTTTTGACGAATTTCATTAAATCTGGTACACAAACTATAAAATTGGCCAATTATAACTTTGAGAACTGGAATAAGAGAAAGTTTTGTGAGTGTTTGGCACCATATTTTTTTGGGGGGGAAAAATGTTTGAAATAAAAGTGCTACGTTTTTATCTGTGAGCCGTTTTCGTGAAAATTCCCCTCCCCCCTGATCAAAAACCTATTCTTATAATGTCACACCTCCGGTTAATTGATTTTCTTCAAAAATATGAACTTCTATCAATGCTATCTAATGCATTGAACTATTAAAATGAGTTTCATTTCCGGTTGATGAATGTTTGTCAGAAACTTTCGTGTGAGTTGTAGTGTGTGTGTTACGCTATCTAAACAAAATACCAAATTTCAGCTTCCTATGACTTTTAGTCTTTCGAGATTTATTTGGAAACATTTATTTATTGTCTGGTAACATTTCAATTTCGATAATTTGTACAAGAAATTAATTATCGTGTTTTCAACTATAATGCGAATGAAATAAACCAACATAGCTAATATATGAGGAGAGTGGATGTAATGATATCTTGACTCCGCAACATACACACGCAGAAATAACATATAATCCATTTTATTGCTTCCTTCTAATTCATTCCACTAATTAAACTCTGAATGAATTGTATTAATATTTTTATATTAATAAATTTCACATTCTCTTCGTTTGTAATTGTAATTTTATTATTAAAGTCAATAAATTATAAATTTTACACTTTCAAGAATAATAATATATTAAAGTAGTATTAGCTGAAATTATTCATAGCAGTGTGTGTTGTTGGAATTATTAAGATAATGTTGGAAAAGTTTAATAAGATTATAATTTGTTAAAATAAGCGTCAAGTTAAATGTCTATAAATTAAATTAACCAGACAAATAAGAATATATGCTTATTTTAATAATTATTAATGATACCATCATTAATAAGAATTACAATGGAAGACAAGCAGCGTAAATGATTATAATTATTCATGACAAAATATATGTTGTTAGAGTCATATATTTCTTAATGGTACTGCTTAAAAGATTAACTAGAGAAATCTTTATTGCAATTACTTAGTTTATAATGGAATAAACACGCTTGTGTTGAGTGAACACTCCAACTACATGAAACGCTGGCAATTACATGTTGTTGACAACAGCCGCTTTAGCGGTACCGATTCTCTTTAACAATGTAACATTTATGGGTTAAACATTTTTGTTGATGAATGAAATATAACATACTACTGACACTTGTAATAACAAAATTATATATTCCTACATAACTAGTGAGAAGAGATATTGGTATAAGAGAATTAAGTGACCGAGCTAAGAGTGGTTGGATTCAGTCTCTTAACTTATTCTAACGATTTTTTTTTGCTAGATTGGCTAACTTGTAGAAAGAACTTCTCTGGCAAGTAATACGACATCTTCAAGAGAGTTAGGTTATAGATAACACGAGTCGAGTGCTACCATCTCTTTTATGGCAAGCCTCACTAAACGTTTATAAACAATACAATTCTGAGAAAAATTGGTCCATTAAATTGTAATAGTTTTACAACATATCATTTTTTTGTTCATACACTCCTCTCCTAAAACAATGACAACCTAAAGCTGGCTACACACGTAACTGCATACTTGAACGGTATACATGCGCAGTCGGCTTGTACAGGCATACTTGATCGTTTGTATGAAAAACTTGCACAAGTCAGAAAATGTTTAAACTTTCATACTGCATACTTGTGCGCGCCATCTTGTTCATGTTTAACTGAACGTGTGTAGAAGACTTGTGCAACCTCTGTGTCAGTCTCGTGCACGCCAGAGCAAGCGTTTGTTTTACTATTCGAGTCCATATAAAGGCGATATTATTTTATCATTATGTCGGTTGATTTTAGGAAGGGTCACAGAGAAAGTATGGAAGAATTTATTCACATTTATGAAAGTGAACACTATTAATTTCATTCACACTTAATAAATTAATGTGTGAATAATAGCTTTTTCATTTCTTCAGCCATTCTTTACACCAAAGAGCACGATCTTTACGTTGACTTTTTCTTTTGTAAATTTAAACAAGAGCAGCTAAAGCGAGCGCGTCGTCTTCGTCCATCGTCGCCATCTTTCAAGCATCTGCTAACACTCTTCAAGTTTACATGAGCAGTGTGGATCACATGTATACTTGCGCAAAAGACCTGTGCATGTATACCGTTCAAGTATGCAGTTACGTGTATAGCCACCTTAAGAGATTCCTTGGCAAGAAATCCAAAATACTATAAATATAATAGTTGTTTCACAGTTTCTGTTGTGGTTGGGCCCGCAGCGGCTGGAAAGCATCACAGATATTATTTTCATGATAGCGTGCTTCTTTTTGTGGTCATCAACCGATATCATAAGGATGTTTTGATAAAACAGTGCGATAACACAGAAACTTGCAGAGAGTAAAATCAGTTTATACACTCTGTAATCTCCAAGGCTGCCCAGACCAGCGCCTTAACTATCTGAGCCACTCATTTACCATGTATAGACTGATTTTACTCTGTACAAGTCTGTATTATTGCACAGTTTTGACAAAAAAAACATCCTGATGATAGGCCTACGCCCGAAACCGGGTCGATGACCACAAAAAAAAGAAACAGGTCATCATGGAAATATATCACTGATCACAGTTTTCACTTTACTAATTTTCATTTTATATTTCCTCTATATTTAATTTTGTAAATAAATATCTATAGTTTTTTCGAAGACTGGACACTCTGCAAGTGGCAGGGAGTTGGAGTTTGCCATTTTAAGGATAACCCAAAAGCAAATAGGTTTATTTGTGATAAGAAAACCCTTCTGGCTCTGAATGGACGAACATCATAAAGCTCAATACAAGATACGCCCCTCTTCGTGCTGTTCCTGGAGTCGGCGGACAGTCTGCGGGAGCTGTTGGACCCCTCTGTCGTAGATGCGGCAGAGAGCCTGAAACACCAGCCCATGTATATGTCCGAATAACATGCTCCTAATAGCCCGTCGCCATCACAGAGTGAAGCATGCTATTATGGATTTGCTGCATCACCGGGGCTTTACGAGCTTTGAGGAAGTTTATGCCATCGATACGGACGGTTCAGTCAGGTATGCTGACATCGTGACCTTCCAGGAAAACAGCGACATTGCTTTTGTTTTGGACCCAACGGTCAGATACGAAAGTAATGATCCGAGTCAAGCGGAGAAGGTCCACGAGGAGAAGAGCAAAATTTACGAGAAGTGTATTCCCCACTTCAAAGAAAAATTTAGAGACCAGTTTGGAGACAGGGTCTATAGGGTGCAGGGCCTGTGGTTTGGCTCGAGAGGTGTCATTCCAACGGAGACGTCCGCCTTTTTGGGCAGTGTTGGCATCAGCCTTGATGACTTGCTTCCGATTGTGGAGGGCGTTATTGTTGACTCCCTGGGCATAATATCCCAGCACTTGCACGGTTGAAAATGTTTCATGTATTTAAGTATGTTTTTGCTTTGTAATATCCTGACTATTTCAGTCTCGCATGAGGTACCTGAAATTATTTTCTTTTTACGATTGGATATTTTACTTAATAATCAAATGGTTTAAACACATGTCTCTCGATTGATTGGTACGCTGTGTCATCTAGCAGCTCAACATCGTTGAGCAGCCTTGCTTCACTGAAGTATTTCTCTCTTCTCTCTTTTATGTTAGGTTGAAAGGCTGGTAGGAATATTAAGTAATCCAACCAAATAGTAAGTGTATATAAGGTTGCCGCTGTGTGTGTAATTTGGCAAATAAGTTGCTCACTGGTATGAATGTATTTATTAGGATGAGTGTATGTATATGTGTGCGTAGTAAGAACAGTTGGTTATTAGCATGAATATATGTGTGTATTTATTAGCGGAATGAGATAGGCTAGCGCATGATTGCGTAAGGCTATATGGTTGTCTAGAATTAAGTGCGTCTCTAGACAAGTCAATGGTTATGGCTTGAACCGTAATGCCAAAAAAAAAAAAAAAAAATTGTAATTTCCTCCAAATAACCTAGTTTCAAATTCTTCACACCCAACCCAACAGTTTATACAGTTTGTATATGCCATTAGGGTAATCAAGGTGCAAAGAAAATGGTCAACTGTAAAAAAAAAAAAAAAAATGCAAAAATAAACATTAATGCAAAAAAAGAAAGCAAAAATTACAAACAAAAAAGCTGGTAAACCTACAATTTGATGGTAAAAAGGACAGAAAAAGCACTTAGCACATAATGGACATAGTTAAACATTCATGCACTCTTGTTGAATATGGTTGGGAATCATTTAAAGAGTGTATATTCAACATTACATATTTACCCAAACTAAAGTACTATTATGTAACCACCTGTAAAAGTGGCCTTTTATAAAGTGCCTGTTGACTAACTTTGTATATAACAATTTTCTATTTACTGAGGAGGTAAGAAGTCATTTTATTTTGGAAGAAAAGAATAAACAAAAAAAGAAAATGGAAAAAAAAAGGTGTTATTCCATATAGTAACAAATGGCATTTACACAACTAAGAAATAGTTTGGGGAAATGTCAAATGCTGACATTATTGGTCTTAACTTCCTAAATGTAACAAATGGACGTTGGTCCCCTTTTATAAAAAGACATTTATTCCCACCTGTAGGATTAATAATTTATGCAGATTTCTTGGAAATATGGGGTGGCTCCACACTATATTGCAATAAATTTAGAATGAGTTCCACGTAGATATTTTAAATCTAATTTATCACTGGTCACGTAATGTATAACGAACCATTATGTTGGTCTAGAACTGAGTTAGAAAGGTCATTGAGATAGATGTTTAAAAAAAAAAAAAATGGTAAAGTGGCAGTACAAAAATTCAATTAATATAAATCTAGTATTTTAGGTTAGTAAACGTCTTCCACAAATATATGTGAACATTTTAAAAGCTCTTAGTTCCAATGAAAATTGTGTAACTATATTTAATTCGTATAAACAGATATAAATAATTGAGTTCCTGAAGTGCGAGTATCTGGTAGGTCTTCAAAATATCCATTTCATTGCTGCTATCACCTCTTCATATCACCCAAAACATTTTCCAGCCACAAATTTCTTAAGGTTTGAGAATAGATGAAAAACAGAGGGAGCCAAATCTGGCAAATAGGGAGGATGTTCCAACAATTCATAATACTTCAAATCCCTCAATTTCCCCATTGGCAAAGCGCCTTCGTAGGGCGGGTGCGGGAGAGTTTAGATCTGTTGTCTAAAATTCGTTTTAGCTGTGTTCATTTCTTGTCTTTTCAGTCGTGTGTGAGGTTTCCAAGCGTTGTCATTTATCGATATACATCCCAAGGTAGCGGACAACATCAGAGGTTGCCAAAGGAACTTGACTGTAGTATATTGGGGGCGGGATGTAAGGTGAAGGTAACCATTGAGGCACTTGTTCTCATTGAGTTTAATCTTCCATTGTTTGAATCAGTTTTCCAAAGCAGTGAGATGGTTCTGCATATTTCGGTGGGATATTACTGGATCGGGATTTGAGGAAAGTGTAGCAGTATCGAGTGCATAGATGGAAAGGATGGTATTAGGATTAGTTGGGATGTCTGCCGTGTATACCGAATACAGTATGGGGCCCAGGATGCTTCCTTGAGGCACTTCTGCTCCGGCCTTCTGGAAAGGAGAGGGGGAGGATCCAACCATTACTTGGAAGTAACGGTCGGTGAGGTATAATTTAAGGATGAGGCAGAGTGTAAAAGGGAGGACGCTCTTGAGCTTCCACAGCAGCCCAGGGTGCCATACTCGATCGAAGGCTTGCTTCACATCGAGGAAGACACCCGAGCAGCATTCTTTCCGCTCAAGAGAGGAGGCAATGGTGTCCACAACGGATTGTTGGATAGTGAGTGCTGTTTTCTGAACCTAAACTGGTGTTCAGGGATAACTTTAGGGTTTTCAAGTACAGGGAGTATTGTTCTTATAGAGTTTTTCAAGAATTTATCCAAGGATTGGTAAAAGGCAAATAGGTTCATAAGATGTAGGGAGGTGGTGAGGTCTTTTAGGTTTTGGTAACATGCGAATTATGCAAAATTTCCATTGGATTGGGAAGTATGTTGGTCGCAGGACCGAGTCAAAGATGGTGATTAGGAATACTACAGTTTTCCTAGGAAGGGAGCGTAGGATATAGGAGGAGATAAGGTCAAAACAGGAGCTTTTCGTTTGGGAAGGTTTTTTATTACATGTAGTACGTCTAATGGTGTAAATGGGTTAGGAGGAAGAGAGAGAGGAAGTGGTATCAAGAGAGAGGAAGTGGCTATTCATTTAAAACAAAACGTTTTCCAGCCATAAATTTCTCAAGGTTTGGGAATAGATGAAAGTCAGAGGGAGACGAATCTGGCAAATAGAGAGGATATTCCAACAATTTATGCATCAAATCCCTCAATTTTCCCATTGCCAATTTTGGGCGGGTGCATTGTCCTGAAGGAAAAGGATTTTTTCGTTTGTAAACCAGACCCCGTTCTCACTAATTTTTTATCCAGTTGGTCAAGAAAATGTGCGCATTAATTGTTTGGTTGATTTTCTGGCAGGTAGTGTATTAAAAGAATTCCAAAAAACACTAGCCATAACCTTTTCAGCCAATGCAATTGTCTTTGCTTTCTTTGGTGCAGAGCCATCGGCTTTTACCCACTGATTGGACTGTTGTTTCGACTCTGCACAGTAAATCGGTTGGATTCTCTTCTTAAAACGGCACAAACATTGCTGAGAAACTGGATTTTTCATTTGTTTGTTGATCTTGCACAAAGCTTTCTCATACTGAATTCTTCGTGTAAATGTGCCGTCACCAACAGCCTTAGTTTTCTCATACACTTTTAATCGACGATCATCTAGAACCATATTGTGTGCCTTCTCGATATTTACTTCGGTAGTTGCAGTTTTTGGCCATCCTTCACGTGTTCATCTTCAATCGATATGTACGACCACGTTTAACATCATCTGCCCATTTTTTTTACTGTTGATTACGAAGTACAGACACTCCTTACACACTTTCACCAACTTTGGATAAATTTCTGTTAGCGATTAACCATCCAAAACGAAGAATTTTATGACGGAACGGTATTCAAGTCTATTCATTTTGTCAAAAAACACAACACGCTTACTTTAAACAGCCGTATAAAACAAACTATTTGTCTGATCAAATTCACATTTGGTATTTACTTTTGCAACAAGTGTGCCAACATAACAAAAGTGTAATTTCATTTGTAACAGAGCCATCTATGGGCTAGGCCGAGAACTTTTCACCTTGCCCTAGTAATTTGCTAAATATGAGTGAAAAAATACATTTCCCAGGCAGCAGGAATTTAATAATAGCATTCTGAAACGGAATAATCAATTATCGCTAGATATTAACGCAATTATAATCCGGATTATACAAAGATAAGTAGCCTAATGCTAGGTGAGCAATATCTGATTGTGAGAAACACCAATTGCTAAACACAGAATTATAAGCCAAACGAAGTTATGTCAGCCTATTTTCCTTAAATATAGCTTCTTGCGGTTTTAGAAATAGTTTTTAGCATGATACTGGAAATTGTCCTCTACGTAATATTCACACAAAAAAAAAAAAATGATTTAAACAAATTTTTACTACATTGTATGAAATTAGAAGTATACAGAGCAATAATTAAGTGAATAGATTTCTAATAATTCGAATGATAGACATTAAAGTTCAAATTTTATTAAATATTTGTGATTTTAATAAGTTGAACGATTTATTTTAATTCTGTTCGAAGTTCTATAATAATGAGGAACGTTCTCTTGTCTGAATATACAATAGAATATTCACAAGAAATATAAATACTTTTTTAAGAATCATGATATTTATCCATATATTAATGATCTCATATATTTTAATATCATAATATTAATCTCACTCGTTACTTAGGCCAACTAGAGAGGAGATTCTGTATATATACAGCTGTGCTAGCCCTACAAGCGGCAGTCTTTAGAACAGTTTATACAACAGCCTATAAAATATTTTCAACATTTTATTCCAAAGAATCTTTAAGTATTATTACAAAGAGTACTATTTCATTTCTATGTTGTTTTTTTTATTTCTTCTAATTGGTTAAATTTTATTTGTAGGTATGCTTCATGTAATATTCGTCATGTTTCTTGTTTCATGCATATTATGTTTGCTATATTATTTGTACCATTATCATGTAACAACTTCATTGGGAGGGGCTCCACCCCCTCTAAAAACAAATTAAATAAACTTCGAGGCTTCCGCGGCCATTACCATGTAAAACACTTAGGTCTTACAAAACCAACCCACTTAGGGTATTAAAAAACCAACTTTTCGCCCATATTTTAATAGGCTTCTTCAGGACAGTGGTCCCTCTAAAGCTGAAACAACACTGACAAGAAATAGGTGCCAGTGTAGAGCAGCGAGTGGAGGGGTTAGCTTCCTTCTCCCTTCTGCAGTTGGCTGTTGGTAGTATGCGGAGCTTAAATTTCTCTCCCTTGCATATGATTGGCTATTGGGTGACGAGATCTTAGCCCCACAGCTTCGTTGCTAAAGTTGCAGCCTTGTTTTGATTTGGAAAACCATTAAATATTTCTTTTTCTTTTTTTATTTCTCTTCTTTCTATGAGCGGACAAAGAACTCGTACATTACTGCATGATTTCTTGATTCACAAATAATTAAGATTCTGAGGATATAACTTTTAAGTTCAAGTAGTCAAATCAAATCTGAAATTGTTTATGAGAGTCTTCATAGCAGAGCAGTTCAGTCTGCAACCGGTTCTGAAGTCAAACATTTTTTGTTTCCATGCAGTCCCTTTTCACAATTACTCATTGTTTGAAAATTTATACTTTACATAACACACCATACAACACCGCCACTGGTATACCGTGCATATTATCTCACCTAGTACCGTGCCAATAATGATATTTCTTCGCATCTAAAATGCCAATAGCGACTCCATGGCTTGCCACTGCTACCCGCTTACGCAACATGCTCCGCCTCATTCCTCCTGGATTTTCGGATAAATACAGACAAATTGGCTGTCTTAAAGATCGTTCAACGAGACACTAACACGATGTGATAAAAATGTGGTTCTTCTTATCAAGCTATTAAAGCTATTCTTATATCTACCACAATACAGTGCTACTGATGCTGTTATTGTGCATATGACTCTGTAGAGCAGAAGTGACAAGTGAAACGGTGTTTTATCTTTATAGCTAAATTTCCTACATGTGAGCCTGTACAAGACCATGCTATGTTTCCTTAAAAGGCAGTGCCCCTGTGACAAGGAAGTGATATTTCCTAGTTTATCTTTCGTTTTTCCCATGAAGATTATATTGTACAAGTCTTTAAATGGACTACCAGGAAAATTTTGGATTAATCCTGTCACACCATATTCCGTCAATAGAGATTAGTTTTCATGTGAGCCATTTCCCGCTGGCCCTCACAGGCGGTTTTGTACGAGATGCCGCAGAAAGTTTTAGGGCCGTGGGGGGACCGCAAGAACCAACCTGTCGACCTCTTCATTTACTTGATTACCTCTATGCCGCGGCACCTTGTCTAGCCGCAAACTATTATGTTTCGCTAGGACTTCAGCTCTTTAAGGCACTATTCAACAACTTCAATTTGACACATTATATTATACTTCACCTAAATGAATTTAAATTCGTACTTTATTATTATTGTCGTATGTTACTTATACTTGCGAAGTATTAACATATTTTTAATGAATAAACCATAAAAAAAGAAAAAGCTGAAAACCGGGAAGCGACTTTCTGATGCCCTTAGAGGTAGAGTTGCGGAAAGTTGGCAAAATTTCTGTTTCCGATTCCTCTTTGTCACACTCATACGATTTTCTCTTCTGCAATTATCATTCTTCTACGATTTTACGTTATATAACTACTAACTAAATTGATACGGTGTAATGTCTTGTATATTAATATTGTATTAGTGGCAGAACCATAAATTGTTCTGAAGGGAACTTTCGTGTCAGATGCGATGGTAGTAATTAAACGGAATATCATGCTTCCTGTGGATTTTCACTTCTGAGATAGTTTGTACAACAAAAACACACACGCACAATCTATAGACCATTTACCTCCCACCGCAACCCAAACGTAATAACGGAAACACAAAACATATATTTTCGGTGTAAATTCAATTTCGAAATAGTAAAAGTATTGCTAAACATTAAATGAACATGCATATGTAAAGAGATACCTGTATCTCTGGCCTTATAACAGTCTGGACCTAAGTTCTTGACATTAAAAGGAAGTGGTGTGGGTGCATTTTCAGCTATGCAATGTGAGAAGAGACCTTGCCTCCAGCCAGCTGCCATCAGCCAATCATTAGACACTAATGTCAGTACTAATAACACCATCACCATTACGCCACAGATGAACGCTATCACCTAGAAAACAAACATTTCCATAATATAATATATAATTTTGATATATAAACATTTATAGTGTAGTGGAATCGTTTATTGTGATTCCTATGGTATGTAGTAGATGTCTTGAAGAGGGCGGAAGTTAGTTTAGAGAATTTTGGAAGTTAGTGCTCGAATTACTAATACTGAATTTATAAAAATAGACTATATTTTTACAGTAATTTAAAAGTGAAAAATGGTAACTATTAAAATGAAATACTTAGAAATAAATAAGAGATAAACAACAAATAATTTAAAATGATTAAAATAAATAAACTAAGATGCACAACTATGAAAATAAGTATACGTAAAACCTGTATAGGGACGCGGAACTGCTGCTCGTATATGATAATCTAATGACGTACTGGTCTATAATAATCCCCTCTTCCAATGGGGCGAAGTTTATATGAGTGTTAGCAACACTCACACCAAGACATCCGTCCTAGTGTGCGACCTTGATTAGTTCGGTGACCAGTGATTTAGGTCAGTGGCCAGCTTTATCGGTGCTTGATGTAAAGTATTGACCATTGTATTGAAAAGGGGCTTTGTTTGTTTGGCCGCGGCCTTGTCTTGAAGACAGCGGCCGGCTAGGCCACTAGTTATAAATTATCTAGCATCTATGATGTGTCATTACAATAGTAGTTGCTAATATTAATCAATAACTTGTAGTAATACAAAGGAATACAAAATTTCAGGCCTATGAGCTTAAAAGAGACTCTATAGGAAACTCTATATAAAAATAGATTTCATCTTGGCGAAATTTATGATATACTAAGGTACGTCAACTATATCTGTAGCTTGGATTGGAATGTCTAAATATCAGGGAGACCGGAAAGTAATGTCGTTTTTTCACATATTAAATTCAAACAGATAAATTTTTGACTAGTTTTTATATTTTATGAATGATGTATTTTATTTTTTATCAAACCCTTGTTATCAACAACTTTTTGCCATCTATAGTGCAAATTTTCAATGCCGGATCGATAAAAATCAATTGGTTTTTGAGCAAAATATTTGGAGACGGCATTCTGGACAACATCCAAATTTTCAAATTTTTTTCCCTCTTAGGAAATGTTGGAGCGATCGGAAAAAATGAAAATCCGATGGCACAATATCGGGTGAGTATAGTGGATGAGGCAATTCCTCCCACCCTAATTCATTAATTTTTTCCAGGGTTCGTCTTGTGCAGTGCAGTTTTGGCATTATCGTGTTGCAGAATATGCCTTTTCTGATGACAATCGCTGGGCAATTTTCCAATTAATGATTGATTTATTCGATCCAATTGTTCACAGTAAAGGTCTGCATTCACAGTTTGTCCAGGTTTCTTTCAGCAATTCAAAATGAACAATTCCGCGAATAATCCACCAAACGCATAAAAGTGCCCTTTTTTGGTGGTGTAAACCTGGATTAACTCGGAGAAAGCCAGTGCCTTTTGCGTTTTGGATTATCATAGAGGACTCATTTTTCATCTCCAGTGATCAAGCGATCAAAAAACGCTTCTATATTATGCTGTTGAAACAATAAGTTGCATGTGGGGGTGGACAGGTTGGTTAGCTTTGTTTTCTTCGGACAAATTATGTGGAACCCAAACATCTTGCTCTGTTTACTTTACCAATCTGCTGCAAAAGTTCTCGGATGGTCGACCAAGGTTGGTTAAGAGTATTTGAAAGTTCCTCGATTGTCTGACACGGAATTGCTTCCACTTCCCATTCTTACAAAGTTAGGTTACCTTCTAGGGAAGATTGGTCAAGATTGGACCCGTCTGGTATGATACTGATAATTACCTCCGATGTTATTCGGACGGTTCCAGAACGGATGGTAGGTGTGGAAATGCGGTCTGTTTTGAGACCGGAGAACGTTTGGCAGTATTTCTTGGTGAATAGACCACAGTCTTCCAGACTGCGGTTTATGCTATTCTTTGTTGTATCTTGGATGAGAGGGTGCGTAACACTAACTTAAAAGGTGTTTGTATCTGCTCGGACAGCCAAGCTGCGCTGAAGGCGCTGAGTCCATGTGTCTTCACTTCCAGGTTGGTGTTAGAATGTTCTAAAAGACTGGAAGAGCTTTCTTCTCTGAAAGATGTTCTTCTAGTCTGGGAATGAGTAGGTGCATAGGTTTGCCAAATTGGGCGCCTCTCTCCCTTTCATTGGTCCCGAGCCTGCTATTGGCGTGTCTTCTGGCACATGTCTGTCAGGCTTCCAGTCTTGGACAGCTTCACAGCATTCACCCTTATGGATGTCGGCGGTCCAAAATGCTCATAGGGGGTCCGGACAGGGCTATTAGTGAGACATTGCTGTGTCTTTCACGGAGCTCTCTCAGGCATAGTTGGATTGTTTTTTTTCCTTACTGGACATTGTGGTTTAAGAAGACATCTCTATGTAATGGACGATAGATAGTCTGGGTTGTGACGAAAATAGATTGAGTCCTTTGGTCGGAAGAGGATGTCTGTGGAATAGCCTTAAGGCTATTTCTCCTTAAGGTTACTGTCCGATTTTTATTCGGACTGCGGTGAATCTTAGATGGATTAGACCCGGGTCTGGATATTTGTTCTAGACACGGTTTGTTGTTGTTTTGCTTGGGGTAGCTATATAGGCCCTATGAGGCTTTGGATAGCGTAGGGTTTGGTCCCTCCCCACAGACAAATAATAATAATAATACTTCCACTTCCGCCCTTAACATGTCATTGTCTAAACTTGTTGGTCTTCCTGATCGATATGAGTGGAAAAGATCAAAATTACCAGATTTGAAATTAGAAAACCACTTTTGGCATTTACGAACGTTTAACGCACTACTTGGATAAACATCGCCAATGTTTTTGACAGCAACTGTTTTGCGTTGCTACCCTTGTGAAACTCAAAAAAGCATACAACGCAGGATATGTATCTCTTCTGGTACATATTTGTAAATTGTTTAAATTTTTTAAAGCATACTTCATGAAAATTAAATAAAAGTTGCAATTTTGTAAAAATATAGAAGAATAAATAAAAAAAAAAAGAAAAGAAAAAAAATACTACTCGAGGGAATGAAACAACCATATAAATACGTACTTAAATCAAGTTTGAAAAAGATGAAAATTTTTATCTTAAGCATATCTTTACATTAAAGGTTTTTTCTCTGCTTAAAAACTTTTTCTTTTTTTTTTATCTAAACATTCACCTTTGAATAACAATGACTATAAAAGTAAACAAGCGCAAAAAAGGAAAGAAGAACACTTTACTTATATAAAATAGTTTATATATATATTTTTTTTTTCACTTAAATAAAATAATTTAATTTTTCCAACACTTTTAGAATGTTTAAATAGTTATGAGAAACAATTAATACTAGCTTTATTATTTTATCTCCCCCCTCACTCTTATATATATGTACATACATATAATTACTGGCCTCCTTAAATAAATTTCAATATTTTAAATTTCTTAAGAGTAATTTTTTTTTAAATTTTTTTTCATATATTTATTTTTAATTTAATTTTTCTAACGTTTTATTATTTAATGTTCTTGTAGATATTAATCCAAGATATACTAAATTTCAGAATTCTTGGAAAAACATGAGCATTGGGATCAAAAAGACAAAAATGCGGGTCTTTAAATAAGAATATCTCACACAAAACCAACTTTCATTCATATTTTAAAATGAATACCATGTTATAAGCACACTTTAGGCTGATTTTTATTTTTTTTTTATTTTTTTTTTTAAGGTGTTCAACGGCTATGGTTCTTTGCACCTACTGGACTGATATAAGTGTGTTTTTAATATGTATTGTATATTTAATTTTCCATATTCTCTAAAGCATTCACTTAAACAATCACTTATCCATTTCCATAAGTGCCTGTTTCAGGTCCTAACCTTTCGAAAATTCAGTGGCTCTCAAGTACAGACGATATTTTGACGATCAAAAGATGTTGCCATCATCTCTGACCGGCATTGGTCCCTGCATATTCATTCACATCTTTTATTTATAATCTAACGTATCTTCTTCTTCATGCTCGCTAATAAATACAACCATCCTAATAAATACTTTCATTCTGCACAAAAACAAATTTAACTAACAATTCTGTCATTCGCACTATATGAGCATAATCTATAAAATTGAGTATATAATGTAGAGTATTCGATATTAGTCTACTCCTTTTTATCTTAACGAACTGATATATGAGGGTCATTCAATAAGTAACGAGACAAATCGCTGTAGCTCAAAAATCGATTTATTTGATTGCCTTTGGCATAAAATTCTTTGGATTGATCTCGTAGCCACTTTTGGACCTGATTTTTAACTTCTTCATTGAATTGAAAATGTTTCCCACGTAGAGCCGCTTTAAAAGATCCAAAAACGGAAGTACGATGGGGCGAGGTTGAGGCTGTAGGGGCGACGTGGAAGGATCCTTCACCTCACTTTTTCTTGGTTTCTTTGTGGGTGTCCATACGTTGTCTTGGAACCCATCTCGCACAAGTTTTCTTGAACTGCAGCTAATTCTGAATAATGTTATGGACAGTTCCAGCACTCGAGTGCACTTCTTCAGCTATCAGTTCAACAGTAATCCGCCTGTTGTCCTGAATTAAGGCGTTAATGCGAGATTCAAGGGAGGATGTTACAACTTCAACCGGCCATCCACTTCGTTGCTCTTCACAGACACTTCTTACAGGGCCACTTTTAAATGTTCTACCCATTTGTAAACATACGAACAGTTCAAACAATTTTTCTCGTATACTTTCAACATTCTTTCGTGGATTTCACTGCCTTTGATACCCTTTGCAACTAAAAATCTAATCACTGGGCGTTTTTTTCCCAGGTGCAATGCTCCGGACTCGCCATTGTTAACTGAGTACATTTAAGGTTATACTTACCAAATACTCTTGAACAGCTGATAATAAACTAAGTACATGGATGAAACTATTGTATTGATTAAAGAAACCGTTTCTGAGCTACAGCGATTTGTCTCATTAATTATTGATTTAATAGTCTGATTTGTTCGATTTTTTTTTTCCATTTTGATCAAACTATATTTATTATTGATTTATCCAATTGTAGAAGTTGTTGGCCGTTAGAAATGATCTGATGTATCTCTTAGTTGTCTGATCGGCCGGGGGTATCATAAGAAAAACACTAAAAAAAATTTTTAAAGTGTTTTTTATTAATGGCCTGACGTTTCGACAAACATTGTTTGTGCGTCTTTCAGGGGCTATCTTGTAAATACAGAATTTGTGTGCTCTATTACATGTTCCACTATGAATGTGTCTATGAGTGTTACTGAAAAGAAAAAATGATTATTGATTTGAAGCTAAACTTCAGCTTTTTGTAAAAGATATTACGTCGAAAATATTTAATCATTTTCCACGAGTAAAAGCCAAAATAATTAATATCAAAGAAGAAAAGTTGATAGAATACGAAATGAAATTGGAGGAGTTGCAAGCAGATTTAAAACATAAGTTTGAAGATTTGAAAAGTTCCAAACCTACATTTGCGTATTTTGTGAATCCATTTATTTGTGGTATTATTGAAAGTGGATTTCCAGCCTCTGAAATAATACTTGTTGAAAAAGTGGCTGCAGAATTAGAATTATTAGAGATAAAAGTGGATCAGGCATTGCAAATGCAGCACAAATCTACAACTATTATTGAATTTTGGAAACTCATACCAGAATCAAAATATCCACATTTGAGGAAAGCTGCTTGTCGTCTTATTTCAATTTTTGGTACAACATATTGCTGTGAGTCTTTGTACTCCACGATGAAGTTCGTGAAGTCAAAATTCTGTTCACAGCTGACAAATCAACATATTACAGAATTGCTGTGAACAGCTTTAACAAATTACACGCGAAACTTCAAAGATTTGGCAAAAGATCTTCGTCATGTTATGCTTTTTATTAGTGCATTTTTTTCCTCATAGTTATATTTTATTATATATGTGTGTACTTTACATATCACTGTATAACTTTAATTAAATAAAATAGAAATTAATTTGTGTATTAAAATATTATGTTGTGGCTTTTTATAATATACGAAAAACCGAAAAGTGGCTCTCATTGACTTCATACTTGCCCACCCCTGCTATATAGTATCACTACAATACAATCTATGGTTCTGGCCACATATATAATATTAATGCACATTAGTAGTTGGAACCAAAGGATAATAAATAAATTTTTAAATGACATAGACAACGCCACAAAATAAATTATTTGCTGAAATGAACTCAGTTAACCAGACATGGCCGATAGATGGCATGACCTGTCCTGAGGGCAAGTCCTAGGGTCGCCTCTCCGCCGACAGTTGGCAGAGTTGCGCTGGCAAGTGGGAGATAAGTGAGTTAAGTTCAACTAAATACGTAATATATATATGTAGTACAAAGTAGTACACAAAGTGTGTATAAAGTGGTACAACAAAAAAAAAAAAAAAAAATCTGGTGTGAAACACTCACACAACTTTCTCGTACTCCAGTTTTCAAAATTGTACCTAATTGACAAATTTTATAGTTTGTGTACCAAATTTGACGAAATTCCCTGGACTTCGTCGAAAACTGAATAAAATGTTCAGTAAAAGCACATTTCTGGTTTACCAACTTTCTTGAAACTCGGAATTTTGGCTATCTATGTATTACTAATAAATTTTGTTTGGATGGTAAATCGTAAATCAACTATAATAAGACATTTAAAAAAAAAAAAAAAAACCTTAACCCCACTCCTGCCCCAAAAGCTCCTTTGGGCCGGGAGAAATGTTTCAAATAAAAGTTGTAGCTCTTTATATGTGTAGTTCATATTCGTAGTTTAAAGAAAATCGTTCAAGCCGTTTTCTTGAAAATACCAGAAAACTGAAAAATACAATTCAGTAAAAATGCACTTCCGATGTTTTGATTTTCTTCAAACTCGGAATTTCAACTACAAATTTAATTCTTATTAATATTATTTAGCTGATAGAATTTTGTAATATACTGAAATAGCACTTTAGAGGACAATACCACCCACCCCTCCCCTAAAAGTGCCCTTAAATGCATTTTTCCGGAAAAATGTTACAAATAAAAATTGTAGATCTTTGTATGTGTAGTTGATGCATTAAGTTTAAAGAAAATCGTTGGAGCTATTTTGGAAAAAAATTGCAAAAAAGTGAAAAAAATATTTAATAAAGTGGTATTTCCGGTTGAGGAATTTTGACCGCTGACCTACTGTCAGATCTCATGGTGATACCTAAACAGAGTATCAAGTTTGAACTTTCTATGATTTTTCGTTTTTGAGCTATGCTGTTCCCATAAATACACACAGACCATTTGCTAAAAACCACTTTTTTGAACTCAAAACAAACATTTCCGGTGAAAACTCGATATCGAAAATTTGGCATGATTACAATATTTCCTCTTACTAGGAGTAAGAGAAAGTAAAAAAAAAAATATTTTTCGACTACTTTTTTCCGAGTTTTGGGGTGGTTTCTCAGTGAGGATTAAATTTAAAATACCGCTACAAGGTCTTGAGATAGACGATGCCCACAATGTTAAAGCCGTGTGAATATTGCAACAACAGATTTTTTTCAGCAACATTCTTGGAGATTCTGAGTAATCTATGACGTTCGATTTCAGTGGGATTTGTTCGATAGGCGCTATCTTCTGGACTACAATATATATTTCCTAAAATTCTAACTTTCCTTAACCCTACTATGGCTAAAGGCAGGCGAAAAAGTTCATTCATAGCTACTCGCCCAGGCAAACTGCAGAATTGTCACCAACAAGGCCGGGTGGCCAGAAGGATAGCCAGTTGGCCTCCTCATTGGCCATTATAGACTTAATAAGCATATACACCTCAAGGGGGGGTGATAATGGATAGCCTGTGTAGGTTTTGTCAGGAAGAAGAGAAAACAGCACTACACGTTTCAGTGCGAGGGGCTCGTATGGCTGAGGTTTCGTCTCTTTGGAGAAGAGAAGCCTGCAAGACTCACACGGCCTCTCGCGGGACTGTCAAGTCTAATAAAGCAGGCAGGACTCGAAAGGGTGTCTGATTAGGGGGTGGCTCTTAACCGACCACCTAGAAGCCACCCCGGATTCCAAAAGTTCAGATAAGGGACAGGACTTGAGAGGGAACTCCCAACTTTTTATGAATTGTAAACAGGACTGAAACTATTTGTCTAAAAAACAAAAATCATTAACTTTAAATTCCAATTTTTAAAAAAATAAAATATCCACCAAAGATGCATTTTTTTGAGATTAGTAGTCACTTGAATTTGTTATTTTTTTTTTTATAAAAATCCACTCCAGCATTAAACCCGAAAAATAGATTAACATATTTCCCGTTAAAATAAATTGCATGTACTCTAAGTTAATCGAAATAATTATTAACAGCATCACTACTATTATCAATAAAATATGGGAGCTGTCAAGTACATGTACACGCTTAATACCATAATCTCCATTTTCTCCAGCGAGTTCCATTTTCTTTTTTAAAATAAAGCTTCCTCTAAAAGAAAAACGTTATATTAATACGCGAGATTTGAATAAAAAAACAAAATTTCAATATTAAACCTCTAAGTTGGACTTTATTTCATCCTAGACTACTCAAAATTTAAAATGAAATGTAGGGTAAAGCTAGGAGAGATGACGCACACTTCAAAGTTATGCTCTGTATCAATATATAGGAAATATATTAAAGAGGTAATGCTTATAAAACATATGTCAACTACTATTATCTACAAAAAAATGTTATTTTTCAAAATAAAGACATTCTCATTTATTCCAGAAACAAAATACAAATACACTACATTTGGCCGTCTCTCGTACTATGGTAGGATAGATGACGCACCATAGGTAGGAGACCTTTCCTCGGTGAAGGTAACATGGCTGATCGACATACAACTTGACAAACACTGTGGCTACGAGTCCTACTTTAACTGCAACGAAGAAATCATTCATTTCAATTGCAATTAATATAGTATACACAAATTTACTAATGCGTTATGAAAATTCAGGTATTCACCGATATAACTGAAGCGTATAAATTGTTCATAGAACACAGAAGAGCACACAAAATAACTGAAGAATTCTGCAATAAATACGCTTCTGATCTCTCTACCCTTTGACTAACTTGCATGACGCCACGTGGTGGCAAACAAGAGAAGTAAAGCCTGCGTCTTCTTCCCAACCCCCGTCACCACTCTTAACTTTACTCTAAATGCTAAAACTTTGAACTGTTGAAATTCTGTAATTGTTTGAAATACGACCACCTTATGTTCATATAACATTTTTAACTTAAAATGGCTTTCCCAACAAATTCTCTAAGTTTTCTTAAAGCTGATTATTTATTTTATTAATTTGATTGTTTCAGCCTATATAAAAATAGCAGCAGGACTATGTATTGTTGCACTGTTAACAGATGCCATGGCAACATTACTAACAGGCATTGGTCTCAGAACTAGTGATTATAAAACAAAATACAAATTCTACAGGATAGCCGTTTACGTAATGATACTTTCATGTGAGTAATTGGCTTATTATACCTAATCAAATATTAATAATGAAGAAAAAGTATGGTAGATAGTAGAAGAACGGGGGAGCTTGTTAACTTTATTTATCATCAAAGTGTTTATTCAGAGGCTCTCCTCAGATTCCAGGCTCCTGAACAATCATGTTGCCATATGAAAACTGCGAATGGCAGCTTTTCAATCATTTACGAGAAAATATCCGAAAAAATGCTGGATCATGTTTTTGAACCGATAGGTCATCTATACCTGAAAGTGGAAAGAGCCTCAAGCTCGCTTTGATAGCCGTATTTTTTTAGGGCTCCGCTGGGGTAAATGTGCCAGCTCCAATTTCGTAAGAGAATTATATCATATGTAGAACAGAACTGATCCGAGCTTGCGTACAAAGGTTTTGATTTTGTTATTTTTTTCACTATGGCTACGAATCCAACTTTAACTATAGCGTGGAAATCTTTCATTTCAATTGCAATTAATATAGTATATAAAAATTTACTAATGCGTATGAAAATTCAGGTATTCACCAGATATAGGTAATGCGTATAAATGTTCGTAGCACACAGAAGAACACACAAAATAACTGAAGGATTTTGCAATACGTTCGCTTCTGATTTCCCTCTATTCCTGGACTAACTTCCATGACGCTACGTGGTGGCAAACAAGAGAAGCAAAGCCTGCGACTTCTCTCCTACTCCCGTCATTTCTCCTAGCTTTACCCTATTGCCTTTTTAGGCTATCTGTAACATAGTTTCAAACTACAAATTGTAATAGGGGAAGCTTTGGAAACAAATGTATACTACATTCAGAGATAGATATTTTCAATCCTAGAAAAGATGTGCGGATTATCCGGAGTATAGGGATATCTATACTATTCATCCTCTATTCACTGCACCTATTTATTGTTACTTTCTTTTTCTCCCGATGGGAGAGAATTATTACAATCGTGTCAAATTTTTGAAACTAAGTTTTCACCGGAAACACATGTTTCGAGGTTTCCTATGTAATAAAAAAAATACGTTTTTAGCGAGTGTGTGTGTGTGTGAACAAAACAATTAAAAGCTTAAAAATTGCAGGAACGTCAAACATAGTATTCCGTTTAGGTACTACTTCCGCAAAATGACACGAATGTTTCGAGCATATCAATTAGGAAGTGCGACTTTAATGCATTTTTTTTTTGCGATTTTATTTAAACTTCGTATTTTCCCGAGAAAATGTTTTGGTGAGGCGGCGTTCTGGAGGACCAGTAACTGTTTAATAAAAACAGGAAATAAAATGAAAGTGAGCTCTTTTTACAGCCTACTAACTCAACCTCTGGTAGGCTCTGTACAGTAAATACAGGAAAGATAATTAATAATATAAATTGAGGTGAGATACCTCGGGATAGGCTCTGAATAATAAAAAACTGCAAAAAATATAAATTGAGTAAAAATGGCCTGTATTATAATATAGTATAATGGTTGAGTAAAATAGAAAATTAAACTATCAAAATTATATGGAGAAATGAACATATAAATTAAATTCAAAAAATGGGTATCAAATATTATTTATTATCACTTTCAACAGCCAAAGTAATGGCGCTTACCTTAAAACGCAGAATCCTGGTTACCAGTGCGGGAAGACCCATGTGTCCTTAGCCCATATCGGGGACAAGGGGGAGGAGAAATAAGAATAAAGAAATCCATACACTGTTGCTTGGCTGATGATTGTAGAATAATAATTAAATGGGCTCATAGAAGTTGCATGGCACCAAACCAACCGGAAGTAACAACCATGTGATTTCACAATAACCTATGCAGGCCCGAGAGAACCAAGCCGCTAAGTCGACAAAAGGACCAGTTTATTAATTAACACTACTCAGGAATACTAGAAGTAACAAATTTGGGTTATCACAATTAAGGGCAACCGAACTGGCATGAATTGTATAAGTATTACAATGTGACCTATTCAAGGAAGTGTTACATAAAAATAGCAACTGACTGAGAGAGGAAAAAATGCATAAGTTACCCCCTCTCTAATAAATTATTATCAACGTAGTACAATAGCCCCCTTCTAAAATAAAATCACTGTACGCCATTGGCGGCAAATTTGAATTTATATTAAATACAGAAAATTTGCTGAAACTAAGGCAACTTCTGCAATAGGAGCTGTGTTAGACACCTGCAGAAAATTGAAAACTGTCTATGGATTGTAGGATGCGTTTAAATGACGCTATTTCCGTAAGTACCTTTCATTATGGAGCCGAAGTATGGGGGCTGGGTTATCTCGGCACTATTGAGAAGGCACATTTACACTTCTACAAAAAAATTATTCAATTTAAACAAGAATAGCCCTTTTATTGGCTGATCAAGACAGAACTTAATATAGACCATTCAAGCTATAAAATATTAAAACTAACATTGAAATGCCTATGTAAAATGCTCTCAATGAATTACAATAGAATTCCTAAAGTTTGCTACCTTTAATTAAAAAAATTGCACCAAAACCATCCCTCCCCTAAATATAACTGGTTCACCCAATTGAGTGACTTATTGAATAAAATTAATTATAAACATATTTTATCAGACCCTGATCCTACTAAATTAAATAATGAAATCTCACAGATTCTAGCTAAATACAAAGAATACTTAAAAGTATCTGATGTGAAATCCCTGTATGAGGCTAATTACAGCAATATTATATACTACAATATATGAACAGTCCTGCCCAATCCTACATCAACCACAATATTCCTTTCAATATAGTCAAAATATTCACCCAATTAAAACTGTCTGGTAAAACATCAAATCAAAATTACATATGAATTCTGTTTACTTAATTAACCCTCAGGAAATTTGTTCGGTTTGTAATTCTACCGCTTTAGAAGATCTCCTATACTTAATAGTTTACCTGACCTATCTACTCTCCCATATGTAATCACTACATCCCGTTTGTCAATTCCACTTCAATAGACCACCTTCCCAATATTCTCTCCACAAACAATGAATCCCATAATCAGAAACCTATTCTATTATATCATAAATTGCCTTAAAATAAGATCATTCTGCATAAATGATTAAACACAATTTTTTTAGTAATTTCAATGATAATTTTGCCTTGTTAGAGTGTCACTACCCGAGCCAAATTACTATATTAAAATTGAGTAATATACATGAATTAATTTATATATAGATTATTGCGCCTCTAGTATTAAATGATTGCTATCAGCAGAACCCAAATTATAATCATAATTATAATTTTGTATTAGATTTATAGTGAATTTTTTTTTAATTATAGAATTTTAGTGATTAAAATAGTTACTAATAAAATTATATTAATTCATCTTAACAATCTTTATAATTACGAGTATATAATTTTTTTCATTTCAAAATCATAATTTTTTCATGAGTCATAATCATAATGTTTATTTCATGTTTTGTTTTAGTTTCTTTCTTTTGCTTTTCTAATTGTTCTTACTTTATTTACTATTTACTTCACTTTAATTTCTGTGGCTTTGATAATTTAATTTAATTTTTGTAAGGAAGGTTACGTTCATTTTTTGCTGCTATCTATTTACTTATTTATTCTATGTTATTTGTAAGCAGATATTCTTTTATTTTTTCAATCTCTTCCATTTTGCTTTTGCTTTAATATTTGTAAATATGTGAATAGTACTGATTGATAAAATGTAGCTTGACTCTGTTTGTATGGGGAATTCTCTGAAAACAGATAAATAATAAAAATAAAAAAAAATAATAATAAATATATTAAATACCGAACAGCAACGTTAAGCTTACCACTTCAGTACAATGTATGATACGCCTATATCATATTAATATAAATTAGAATAACATTATTTAATTCCAAATTTAAAAAAATCTGGTGTGAAACACTCACACAACTTTCTCTTACTCCAGTACTCAAAATTATAATTGACAAATTTTATAGTTAGTGTACCAAATTTAATGATATTCGTCGAAAAGTGAAAACACTGTCCAGTAAAACTGTCCGGTTTACTAATTTCCTTGAAACTCGGAATTTGGGTCATATATTAATTTCTAGTTATTTCAATTTGGATGACAGAATTGTATAATCAACTGTGATAGCATTTTAAAGAAAAACATAACCCCCCCTCCCCCAAAAGTCCCCTTAAATGAATTTATCAGGGGAAAAGTTTCAAATAAAAGTTGTAGCTCTTTATATGTATAGTTAACAACGCTGGTTTAAAGAAAATCGTTGGAGCCATTTTCGAGAAAATACCAGAAAACTGAAAATTATATTTCAGTAAAAACGCACTTCCGGTTATCTATTTTTTTTCAAACTCGGAATTTCAACAACATATTTAATTCTAATTAACATTATTTAGATGACAGAATTGTCTAATATACTGAAACAGCAGTTAAGATGAAAACCTAACCCCACCCCTCCCCTAGAAGTGCCCTTAAATGAATTTTCCTGGAGAAATGTTTCAAATAAAAGTTGTAGCTCTTTGTATGTGTAGTTGATATAGCAAGTTTAAAGAAAATCTTCGGAGCCATTTTTGAGAAAATTGCAAAAACGTAAAAAAAACAACTAGTAAAGTGGTACTTCCGGTTGAGGAATATTGACACATAACGCACCGTCAGATCCCATGGTGATACCTAAACGTAATATCAAGTTTGAACTTTCTACGATTTTTCGTTTTTGAGCTATGCTGTTCACACACATACACACACACACAGACCATTCGCTGTAAAAACACACTTTTTGGGATAAGCGGACCTCAAAACGGATATTTCCGGTGAAAACTCGATATCGAAAATTTGACACGATTACAATACTTCCTCGTACTAGAGTAAGAGAAAGTACAAAAATTGGTTAAATGGAACTTGATTTTACAGTATTCCGTGAGTAACGACTATAACGTTTTCCTTTGAATTTGGAATACTAACTGTACAGATATAAACTATCACTTTTTACTTTCTCTTAACTCCTAGTATTGTAATTGTGCCAAATTTTCGATATCGAGTTTTCACCGGAAATATCCGTTTTGAGGTCCCCTGAGTCCAAAAAAGTGGTTTTGTGTGTCTGTGTGTGTGTATGTATGTATGTGAACAGCATAGCTCAAAAACGAAAAATCGTAGAAAGTTCAAACTTGACATTCCGTTTTGATATCACCATGGGATCTAACAGTAGGTCAGCGGTCAAAATTCCTCAACCGGAAGTACCACTTTACTACTAAATGGTCTTTTCACTTTTTTGCATTTTTTTCCAAAATGGCTCCAACAATTTTCTTTAAACATGGTATATCAACTATACATACAAAGATCTGCAATTTTTATTTAAAACATTTTTCCGGGAATATGCATTTAAGAGCACTTTTGGGGGAGGGGATGGGTGGGTTGTCCTCTAAAGTGCTATTTCAGTTTATTACACAATTCTATCAGCTGAATAATATTAATAAGAATTAAATATGTAGTTGAAATTCCGAGTTTGAAGAAAATCAAAACATCGGAAGTGTGTTTTTACTGAAAAGTATTTTTCAGTTTTCTGGTATTTTTTTTTTACTTTCTTGGAATTTTCTTAAAAATAGCTCCCACGATTTTTGTCAAATTTGGTATATCGACTACAACTTTTATTTAAAACATTTCTCTGGAAAAATTAATTTAAGGGTACTTTTCGGGGAAGGGGGGTAGGTTTTCCTCTTAAGTGCTGCTATTTCAGTTTACTATACAATTCTGTCATTTAAATATATTAATTAAAACTAAATGTGTTGTTGAAATTTCGAGTTTGAAAAAATCGGATGACCGGAAGTGCATTTTTACTGAAACGTATTCTTCAGTTTTCTGGTATTTTCTCGAAAACGGCTCCAACGATTTTCTTTAACTAAGAATGTGAACTACATATATAAAGAGCTACAACTTTTATTTAAAACATTTCTCCTGGTGAAGTCCTTTAAAAGGGCTTTTTGGGGTAGGGGTGGGATTATTTTTTTTTCTAATGGACTATCATAGTTGATTATACAATTCTACCATCCGAACAAAATTAATTAGAAATAAATAGATGGCTAAAATTCCGAGTTTAAAGAAAATTAGTAAACCAGAAGTGCGCTTTTACTGAACATATTCTGTTTTCGACGAACTCCAAAGAATTTCATCAAATTTGTCAATTAGGTACAATTTTGAAAACTGGAGTCAGAGAAAGTTGTGTGAGTGTTTCACACCAGATTTTTTTTATTTGTAACAGTTTACTGAGAAAAATTGGTTTCAGGTGGTTCTGAGAAATCTGAGACGTTAGAATTCAACTATATTTGTTCAACAATACTGGCACTCTCTATAAAATGTATGATGGGATCCGAATCATTAAAAATTCATAGAATCCGAAAAGCGGAGAAGCACACATAAAATGAATCAAAATTTAGTTACTCCCCACCTAGGCCAGACTAGGAAGGGACATTTCGATTCATATAAATAGAGTGACAGCAGTACAGTTTACGACTAATTATATCCAATCAGCAACCTATCTACTACCTTCTTATTACTGTCTGTCAGTCTGTCTCATTATTGATGCAATGGGATGCGACTCATTAAAAATTCACAGGATCCGAAGAGCAGAGAAGCACATTAATGAATCAAAATTTCTCCCCACCTAGGCTAGACTAGAATGGGACAGTTCGGTTCATATAAATAGAGCGACAGCAATACAGTTTACATCCAGCCAGCAACCTATTACCCAGCTTATTACTCAGCCAGTCTGTCTCTTTATTATCCTCTATTTGTCTAACTTGTATTTTACTGTAAAGTCCTTGCAGTTCGTATGTTCTTTCATTATACAGTTGTCAGCATATCATCTTAGTTTAGTTTCTCTAAAATCCATTCTCTCTAATTTTCTCTCTCCTGCTCGAGAAAGGTCTGAGGAAAGTTGTATTTCTCACCTGGGAAACTTGTGAAAAATCAATTTCAATAAACTGACCCGATCTCAATACATTTTCTATAATTACTACAGTAAGAGAAATCATTAAATTATAAAACTCACAATAAGAGTAAATTAATACATTTAAGTGGATTTCTTAACAATATCAAATTTAAATTCAATAGGAGTAATTGAAACAATCGTGAAGATTAAAATAAAATTTTTAAAAAAAATCTGTAATAATAAGTTTCAATGTTCATCAAAAATGTCAAACTTACACGACTAATAATCAACAAGTGACAGAGGTCAGCAGTGTACGTTTTAATTAATATCGATTAGCCAATGTTTAGGAAAAGGTCAAACATTACACAATTGATTGTTTATAACATTAAGTACGTCATTATACCATATTGTAATTGTTTAAGCAAATTGTATAAATATTTAAATGATAATTATTATTTTTATTACTTTTTTTATTTAAACTTAAATTCTAGAAGAAAAACAAAATGGTTGAAACATTCACACAACTTACTCTTCTTCCTTATAATACAATTATACATAAAAATGCATTATGTTTATACATAAACTATACACTGTATAAACTTTCTTATCGAAGACCCTCGAGGGAACTGGGGCGGGGGTGTTTGGGCCGCAAACCAAACACTCAGAACCCATGGGCAAGTTTCCCAGCATCTTCCAGATGGAAATACAGCAATTAGAAATTGCGTTCAATTTAACCAAGATAGGGGATATCGGAACCAGGAGATTGTAATCCTTTCCGATGTGCAGGCAGTCATTAGAACACTGAACTCCCATGTTTTAAGCTCTGGGTAAGCCTAGGTAAGCTTAATGACCTGGACTGGGAGAACAAAGTCACCCTCTTTTGGGTGCCAGAACATTGAAGGGAATGAGATGACCGACGCTCTGGCAATGAAAGGGGTTGCATCTCTATTCAATAGACCTAAACCATTTTGTGGGGGTCAGCAAAGAACTCAAGAAGGGAGGAGGAAACATGAAGGTTTTAACTCTGGTACTCCCTCCCAAGACTGAGGCAGGCAAAGTTCTGCTTGGGGAATTATAACCTAGGGAAGCATGCATCGGTCTCAGTAAGAATAGGCTCCGCATTCATACGGGTTACCTCTCGGGGCATTGTAGACTCAGGGGACACCTGACGAAACTGGGCTTGGAGAGTGACAGAGTGTGCAGATTCTGTGCAGACTGAAGACAGAAACTATATCTCTCCTAACAGACTGCGGTACAGAGAAGATTCAGGAACTTGGGTAGTTAACAGGAAGAGGAGGGGAACATGGTGTCCCTAGGGACCTCCAGGATATTAAGATTCCTTAGGGATCTTAACCTAATGGAGGTGCTTTAGGCGAGAGGCTCGCCAATGGCACCTCAAAGGGTAGGCTAGCCTATGGCATCAAGGGGCATAGCACAATAGACCGTGCAGTCGCAGTGCATCGGGCCCCTCACTCCCTCCCAAAAATACCACTTTCTTTATGTGCTTCGACATTTCTTTTTCAATTTAAATTTACAGGAAAATTCATTTAAGGGCACTTCTGTGGGAGGGGTGGGGTTAGGTTTTCATCTAAAGTGCTATTTCAGTTTATTAAACAATTCTGTCATCTAAATAATGTTAATTAGAATTATATATGTTGTTGAAATTGCGAGTTTGAACAAAATTGGATAACACTTTACTATATGATTTTTTTTTTCACTTTTTCGAGATTTTCTCAAAAATGGTTACGACAATTTTCTTGAAACTTCGTATAAAACTAAACATGCAAAGACCTATAACTTTTATTTAAAAACTTTTCTCTGGGAAAATTGATTTAAGGGCACTTTTAAGAGAGGGATGAGGGAATAGAAATAAATAGATGGCCAAAATTCCGAGTTTTAAAAAAATCATTAAACCAGAAGTGCGCTTTTACTGAACAGTTTTTTTTTTCAGTTTTCGAAGAATTTCATTAAATTTGGTACACAAACTATAATATTTGTCATTATAATTTTGAGAACTGGAGTAAGAGAAAGTTGTGTGAGCGTTTCACACCAGATTTATTTTTTTTTATATTCTGGAGGCCACAAGTCTTGTATTTCCAATTTCCAGTATGTACTGAATTTAAAAAAATTACAGCTAGCGGATTCTTCTTTTATTGTTAAACTCATCTAATATAAACATTTACTATGATAACTTTTTTCGTAAATAAAAATTAAAAAATAATTAAAAATCTTAAATTATTTAAATTTTTATACGTTTCACATTACAATTACCAATCATTTCAAGTAAAGTGATAGTTGACTAAAGACCTTAATGAACAATTAGATTATCTTAAGATATAGACCTATTGACATTATTAACAACCTTAGCAACTTGCTTCCCCCTTAACGTGATTAGCAGTAAAGCTCATATTAAACAGAGCAACTAACTAATGCTTGAGTTAAGTCACTAACTTAGCTAGCTACTAAAATCAACTTATAACATGGTCCAATACTATGGCAATATACTAGAGATTGGCTAATGAGGATGTGTCTAGTGAATCTGCAATAGGTGAAGAAACTTTCTCCATACAGAATAAGTTATAGTTTTACTTATCAAGTTAAAAGATGTCTTAATAATTTTGAGTTCTTAATTAGCAGGTTAATTATAAGAATATCTCAGCAAGATTAAATTAAAATAATACCAAAAAATTTCTAAATTCTTTAGTCCGACGGAAGTGTAGAATTCGTACTTATACCAAACATAACATTTTTCATCAGATCGTCCGTTGAAGTACCTTAAAATAATTTTATAAAGATTGCTGGGGGAGCCCCTAAGGAGTAGCTTCTTTTTTCTTCTTTCTAAACCGAACATTTTTAGTTTAGCACTTTGGTTACAGGAAGATAAGACTGTTGAGTTTTGCAAATAATCTAGATGTTTGTGGATACAAAACATGTGCTTCATATTATTTACTAAGACTTTGTGTGGAGATTTTGTAGGGTTGGACTGAGCAAGTGATGTAAGATTGAAGTATACTGACTAAATACTATACTAGGGTAAGGTGAAAAGTTGTCTGCCTAACCCATAGATGGCACTGCTACAAATGAAATTACTGTTTTGTTATGCTGGCACATTTGTTGCAAAAGTAAATATCAAATGTGAATTTGATTAGAAAAATAGTTTGTTTTATATGGCTATTTAAAGTAAGCGGGTTTTTGTGTTTTTGGCAAAATGAATAAACTAAGAATACCGTTCCGTCATAAAATTCTTCGTTTTGGATGGTTTATCACCAAAGCTGGTGAAAGTGTATAAGGAGTGTTGTTATCAACAGTTAAAAAAAAAAAAATGAGTAGGTGAGCTTAAACGTGGTCGTACATCGATTGAAGATGATCCACGTGAAGGACGGGAAAAAACTGCAACTACTGAAAAATATATCAAGAAGGTACACAATATGGTTCTAAATTATCAAAGATTAAAGGTGTATGAGTTTGTTAAGGTTGTAGACAACTCAGAAGAAATGGTACGGCACATTTTACACGAAGAATTCAGTATGAGAAAGCTTTGGGCGAGATAGATGCCGCATTTGTTAAATGCAGATCACACACAATTGAGGAATCAAATTTCCTAGCAATGTTTGTGCCATTTTAAGAAAAGAATCCGACCGATTTTCTGCGCTGATTTGTTACGATGGATTAAACGTAGATTCACCACTTTACATCTGAATCAAAACCCAGTCGAAGCAGTTGGTAGAAGCCGGTGGCTTTCCACCGAAGAAAGCAAAGACAACTGCTTGGGCTGGCAAGGTTATGGCTAGTGTTTTTTGCGATTACAAAAGGGATTCTTTTAATTGACTTAAGATAATCTAATTGTTCATTAAAGTCTTTAGTCAAGGATCGCTTTACTTGAAATGATTGCTAATTGTTGTGTAAAACATAGGATCAAACAATTAATGGGGAATACTATGCACAACTTCTTGTCCAGCTAGATGAAATAAATAGAGAGAAAAGGCCTGGTTTGCAAAAGAAAAAAATCCTCTTTCACCAGGACAATGGCATTGGGAACACTGAGGGATTTGAAGCATGAATTTAGGGAACATCCTCCCTATTGCCAGATTTGGCTACCTCTGACTTTCATCTATCCTAAACCTTAAGAAATTTGTGGCTGGAAAACGTTTTTGGGTCAAACGAAGAGGCGATAGCAGCGGTAAATAGATATTTTGAAGACTTTCCAGAATCTCACTTCAGGGATGAAATCCAGTTATGTACAAACGTTGGACGACAAAGTGTATTAAACTAAAGGGAGACTAGATTGAGAAATAAATGCATTTTTTGAAGTAAAAAAAACAAAAAAAAAACTCATTTTCACTATTAGGCCGAGAACTTTTCACCTTGCCAAAGTTCTAAAACTTTTATTTGAAACGTTTTGCAATATTTGAAAGATTAAGGCCTGCGTGATTGACTAGGATAATAAAATTGCAATATATATTTAACAATGCATTATTTAAACTAATATAGTGATAGATACAGTGTAATAGTTAATGTATGTTGGTGTTAGCAGTACAGTTGTTGGCTAGAACCACTTAGTTGTGTTCTGTAGAAGGTTTACAACTGTTAAGGTTAGAAGTGTGTAATTAGAAATAGAGGGAGTAGTACTTCTCTATGTTGTATGTGAATTGTTAGGGTCATTGCTGTAGGGCAATTCCCTCATTGTTCCTTCTTGTACTGGCCAGTCTCGCCTCACTATCTTAACAATACTACTCACTAGATTGTTACTCTATTATTATATGTATATATATATATATATATATATATATATATATATATGGCGCCATAGAATTGTAATATCTTCAAAAAATTGTTGTTATTTTGGTAACCTTCAAAACTGGCAATCCTTCAAAACTACTGAGATATTTTCAACTCTTTATTTTCTCACACTCGTCTCCCAAAAATCCAAAATCCGCAGGCAGTTCAAACGTGATATACTGTTTAGATGTCAACAACGCGTCCGACACATAATAAATTCGTCAAAAAACTAAATACGTAGATTTTTAAGTTTTCCTCGATTTTCTCAAAAATGATTCTAACAATTTTTTATTTTTATTTGAAATACTAATTGCAGATAAATAAAACTTCAATTTAAAACATTTTTCTGGGAAAAAAGTTGTTTTTTCCAGGCCAACGATTTGATTTTGATCACTCTTGCAAGTAACAGCTTACTTTCTAGAGAAGAATGGTTAAGGAAAAGGTCCCATCTAGTGTGATACCTGAGAATAATCTCCGATAACACACGGACGGTTGGTAGGTCTGGGGCTGCGGTCTATTTTGAGACTGATGACCACTTGCCTCTCGGTCATTGGACCACTATTTTCCAGGCTGAGGTTTATGCTATTCTTTGTTATATTTTGGATGAAAGGGTACGCAACACTAATTTGAAAGGTGTTCGTATCCTCTCGGTTAGTCAAGACTGCGTTGAAGGCGTTGAGCTCATGTGTACCAATTTCCAGCTTGGTACTGGGGCGTTCTTGGTTCCCGGTACCAGGTCATATGGGAATTTTTGTAAATAAGGAGCTGGATAGATGCCAAATTGGGTGCCTCTCTCTTCCTTTCATTGACCCCGAGCCTGCTGCTAGTGTTTCTTTTGGCACATGTCTGTCTAGCTTCCAGTCATGGACAGCTTCACAGCACTCCTATCCTATGGATGAGCACAATGGATTGTCGGCAGTCTAAGATATGCTCATTGGGGGGGAGGGGTCCTGTGAGGGGGTGTTGTGTCTTTTAGTGGAGGCTAGTTCCCACACTGGCCATTGTGGCTTAAGGAGACATCTCTATACAATGGGGCTCATGCCCGAACCCCTTTTATAAGGTTGTGACACGGAAGAGCAAGCACCCATACATTTCATGACGGATTGTTTGGGCTGTGAGGTAATTAGGTTCAGGAACAGGATGTCAGTGGAAGAGCTTAGGCTAGATTGGATTAGATTCAAATGGGGAGGGCAAGCCTCATTCCGCTGCGAGGTCTATTGTGGATCCCCTAAAATTATAGCACATCCTTCAGCTTCCTCTCTTAATCAGGTCTAGCAAAGCTGAGAGTGGCTCCGTCATGAAGCTCATGGCTATGGGATTACTTGTCTCCAGTTGAAGAAACCTTGTCCTCACCAGGTCGGCACACAGAGCTTAGGCTATGTTCTTTTAAGGTTATGGTCCGATTTGTTCGGACTGTGGTAAAACTTTTGAAACTACAGGCGAACTTATGTTCCAGACTCGGTAGTTGTTATTCTTTTGGGGCAGCTATATGGGCCCATGGAGGCTTTGGGTAGCGCAGGGTTCAGCCCTCCCTTCCCTTATATCGTTAGCCTTTTACGATTTCAGTAAAAATTCCAAGTTTCAAGTAAATATGTCAATAAACACTATAATATTTACTAAACTATAATAGAAAGGAAGTAAAGTTCTATATATAATCTGATATATAAAATGAAATGTTTCAGCGCAGAATTTGTATTTTTATATCTTTTGGTGAACTACATTGAAGCAATTGCATTTTAAAAAGTAAATCCTCCCCTTTAAGATGGAGTTTATAGAAAATCGTTCAAGTAAATATATGCTGTTCTGAGCGAAAAGTATAACCAAAATGAAGAACTGAAAGCAATTCAAACTTGTAATTGGTTATGAAGGCAGCAAGAAGATTTAAGATGAAATCCTGTTCGCTGATACTGCAAATCCCTAGGCAAGATTAGATGGTACTTGGCTAGCCATTCTAAGACACTGCGATTCCGAAAAAGGTCTGCTGTGGCACCCGCTTCTTTGGAATTAACTGTTCAATCCCGATAAGTTGGATTTCTGCATACTGATTTTGACTCTTATGCTGGAACTGATTTTGTGTAAAAGCTGGAACTCCAGGCTTTTACACAAAATGGGCAAAACGTGCTCTTGCTGATAAAATTTACAAAGCTTATTAAATCCAGATACATACCATTCACTCTAAATCGCAAAATACTCCCTCCAATATACCTGAACCGTATTCCTATTCCTTCGGCAGACAAAATGCGATATCTCGGCCTGTACCTTAAATAAACGCCTTACCTGGAACCCACATACTCGACTTAAGCGACAAGAACTTAACTTCCGATACCGAATGATCAAAAGACTCCTTTCTTGACAGACGATCAAAACTAACTCTCACGAACAGAAAAACACTCTTCGATAGCTCTGCTCGCACCTATCTAGACATACGGACTCGAACTATACGGATCAGCAAAGCGCCCCCATCTTCATCGTATCCAATCCTTCCAATCAAAAACCCTCCGCACAATAGACGATGCTTCCTTTTTTACGTCAGCAACCATACTATCCACAGTGACCTAAAACTCCCATTTGTCCTAGATCTCGCCAAGTTCCGATATATTAAATTCCATTCCAAACTTTCCCATCACTATAACTCATTGATCCGCAACCTGTCACAGATAACACTTCCTGCTAATCCTTCCCGAAGACTGAAACGCCGATGGCCTCGCGATAACTTGCTTGATAAAAAAAAAGGGCATCCTTCGAATTCGCTTCATCAGTGTCTATACTACCCGACTTATGATGGTCATTGTTGGATGGCCCCCCTCATTCAATTATGTCACGTCAAGTTATTAGTTATTTTTTTTCTTTCTTTCTTTTTCGGTTTGATTTTTATTTATTTTATGTTTTATTTTATTATTTGTTGTATTATCATTGTCATTTTTGTTTTAAAGGACAAGCAAGTATTAAACATTGATGCTCTGCAAAATTGTTAGCTAGTTCACTAGTAAAAAATGGATGATGAATTGGAGTTATAATCATTATTTGAGATTTGCTATCCTAACAGCTGCACTAAAATACTACTTAAAAGGTTATCAGCTTCATCGTTAATCTAGTTTCACACCCAAAAAAAAATGTACGAAAATATTTTATAATCCATGAAGTTTAAAATAGTTGAAGAATATGTACGTTTCAAAAGAGTTAACACGTTAAAGAACTGTTAAAAATATGAACTGTAATTATATTCAGTAAAATTTAATTCAAAGTATAAACATACTGTAACAGTATTTATCATAATTGCGGTTTACCACTGACAACAAAACGAGACCACGCTATGGAAACAGTACATACTTTCTCATCAACGGAGCATATCGTCGTTACAGACTGACTGTATAAACAATATTAAAATGTAGAAAACCAGATCTCTTATTTCTAATATATATTTTACCTACTCCTAAACTTATCCTTTTTTTTTTTAACAATATGAACCAAAAATATCTGGTGTGAAACACTCACACGACTTTCTCTGACTCCTGGTGAAAGAGGATTTTTTTCTTTTGCAAACCAGGCCTTTTCTCTCTATTTATTTCATCTAGCTGGACAAGAAGTTGTGCATAGTATTCCCCATTAATTGTTTGATCCTATGTTTTACACAACAATTAGCAATCATTTCAAGTAAAGCGATCCTTGACTAAAGACTTTAATGAACAATTAGATTATCTTAAGTCAATTAAAAGAATCCCTTTTGTAATCGCAAAAAACACTAGCCATAACCTTGCCAGCCCAAGCAGTTGTCTTTGCTTTCTTCGGTGGAAAGCCACCGGCTTCTACCAACTGCTTCGACTGGGTTTTGATTCAGATGTAAAGTGGTGAATCTACGTTTAATCCATCGTAACAAATCAGCGCAGAAAATCGGTCGGATTCTTTTCTTAAAATGGCACAAACATTGCTAGGAAATTTGATTCCTCAATTGTGTGTGATCTGCATTTAACAAATGCGGCATCTATCTCGCCCAAAGCTTTCTCATACTGAATTCTTCGTGTAAAATGTGCCGTACCATTTCTTCTGAGTTGTCTACAACCTTAACAAACTCATACACCTTTAATCTTTGATAATTTAGAACCATATTGTGTACCTTCTTGATATATTTTTCAGTAGTTGCAGTTTTTTCCCGTCCTTCACGTGGATCATCTTCAATCGATGTACGACCACGTTTAAGCTCACCTGCTCATTTTTTTTTTTTTACTGTAGATAACAACACTCCTTATACATTTTCACCAACTTTGGATGAAGTTCTGTTAGTGATAAACCACCCAAAACTAAGAATTTCATGACGGAACGGTACTTTTATTTTATTCATTTTGTCAAAAACACAAAAACCCGCTTACTTTAAATAGCCATATAAAACAAACTATTTTTCTGATCAAATTCATATTTGGTATTTACTTTTGCAACAAATGTGCCAGCATAACAAAAGAGTAATTTCATTTGTAGCAGTGCCATCTATGGGTTAGGCAGACAACTTTTCACCTTACCCTAGTACAGTGTTTAGTCAGTATACTTCAATCTTACATCACTTTCTCAGTCCAACCCTACAAAATCTCCACACAAATTCTTAGTAAATAAGAGAAAGTAATAATATGAAGCACATGTTTTGTATCCACAAACATCTAGATTATTTGCAAAACTCAGCAGTCATTTCTTCCTGAAACCAAAGAGCTAAACTAAAAATGTTCGGTTTAGAAAGAAGAAAAAAGAAGCTACTCCTTAGGGGCTCCCCCAGCAATCTTTATAAAATTATTTTAAGGTACTTCAACGGACGATCTGATGAAAAATGTTATGTTTGGTATAAGTACGAATTCTTCACTTCCGTCGGACTAAAGAATTTAGAAATTTTTTGGTATTATTTTAATTTAATCTTGCTGAGATATTGTTATAATTAACCTGCTTAACTAAGAACTCAAAATTATTAAGACATCTTTATTAATACACTTATATATAAAATGACAAATTTGCTTTAAACTTCAAACTTACTCATTTGTCCTAACATATATACATCAGTCAATAGTCGAAGTGATTACATTGTAATCCAGAAGAAAGCTCCAATAATACTGAAATCTGACACCACAAATTCCCGCAGAATCTCCTAATATAAATTTGTTCAGCAAAATAAAAGTGATCACAAATAAAATTGAAAATTTATAACTGTGCAATCAGCAAATTGTTATAGTCATTTTCAAGAAAATTTTCAATGATTCAAAATTCTCTCAATTCTCTCATTCTCAATGATACTCTATTTTGTAGAGCCGCAACTATCGATTAACAGATTTTCCACAAATTTGGAATTCCCAGCTAAGCTTTTAATTTATGTGAATATTATAAGCTAAACGTTACTATTCCATATATTATACTTAGTAGATTTTCTGCAAGCAATTTATAGAGTTGAAACGTTAGAGAGCAACCCAGCAGGACTTATTGATCAATGATACTTTCTAGATGATTTGTACTGTTTAATTAAAACTGTGCTTAAGAAAAAAAAAAATGTCTGCCTTCTGAAACCCTCCTTGATACAGAAAAACCAGGTCTTCGTCTCTTAAGGATATGGGAGGAGCATGTTACTTAAGAGTTCGACACTCACGTATGTGCAGGGATATGCGGGGTTCCTTGGCAACGAAACGGCGGGCGCCCTGGTTAGGGAGGGTTCGAAGAAAACCTTCTGCGGGTTGCCCAAGAGCCTGATTCAAGCTTCTATCAAGGAGTAGATAGAAGCTATGGTGGGAAAGTACATCAACGTAGAGGCAGGCTAAATTCTTATTAAAAGACATTTAACTAAGTTTACCACAGTTCGCAAGAGGTATCTGTTGCATAAAGTTACTAAAGGTTAATTTGATTCAACCTTTTCCCATCACTTGTCTGAACTTGTCCTTCTTTGTAAAGTCGTATCACTACTAGTAGAATTTTTGAAACCATCACCGGGAAGTCCGCTTCCTTTTTGATTTCATCCAGAGCACGCGTACCTTCAGCAGATGTGACTAAAATTCCTAATATATCATTAGACACAGTCATGTTTTTTTAAAAAAAGCTAACAATTTACTTGAAAGGGGCATAATATGTATAAAAACACTCTACAGAGTCTAAAGATTAATATAATACATATATGTAAACATCAGGCATAAGTAGATGTTTTTTTTTAAAGTCCAAGGAACTTCTTTAGATAGAAAAGCGATCATATTTTCCCATTATAATATTCATTACATATACATTATGTAGCCCGTGAGGGGTTTGCTGCATGCAGTTATTTGGGGAGTAACGACCCCACGGGTTACCACAGCTCAGTACTCCATGCACTTCGTCAGAACAGTACACAATACACTTAAATTACATACACTCTATACTTTACAGACAAGGACAAACACAGTACACAGTACACAAACTAGGGTCTCCTCCCCGGTTAATTGGCGAAAGCCAAGGGGGAAGGAAGGGATTAACTCAGTGGTAGCGCGCTGGACTAGCAACGCGGAGGTCCCGGATTCGAATCCAGCATGCTGCCCTTAGATTTTCTCTTCCTAGGACCCTAGGACTCACTGTCCGGTGATGGGCAGTTTGTCTATAGCTAGAGAGCACTACCTGGAGGCCGGCTGTGCATTGGAGAAGGCTCCGTGGGCACAATAGATCTTTCAGGTCGCATGCAATAATCTTCTACAACAAACTGCAATCTACAAGTTTACGGACCTACTGTGCCAAAGCCGAGGGAGATACAAGTCTAATAGTGGGCCTATTAACAGGGCATTGTAGGGTGAATATGGACATGCAACAACTGCTACATGCAGTAGAATGCGATATGCCGATTTTGCAAGACCGAGGAGGAAATCCCGGTACACATTCTTTGCGAGTGTGCCGGTCTGATGAGTACAAGGTTTTGTTCAACTGGGGGACAAGCAATCAATCCCGAAGCTACGAGCTACATGACGAAACCTACTTTCAGCTTTGCTATGCCTGATTAAGGTGGGCGAAGCTGAACGATGTGCTATGATTTTAGGGGGTTCCACAATAGACCTCTTAAATGTAGGTCGCTGTGGAAATGAGGTTCGCCTCCCCGTCGGTCAATTCTAATCTAATCTACTTAGAATTCAAACGCCCAAGACATTGACATTGCTTAGAGCTTAGTATTCTAGTGGTTTTGCGGTAGTAGAGGCATGCCAGTGACGCTGTATTATGGTAGTGATGGAGAAGTTTAAGGCTGCTTTTTTTTTTTTAACATTAGCATCATTATATATTTTCAATTTTTCAAAAGACATTTTTGACTTTTTCCAAATCATATATGATGTGTCCTTAATAGACCATTTTAAAAGGTTATAACTGACAAAATTTTACATAGAGGTGACTAATACAAAAACTGAACATGTAAAGACGGAAGGGAATTAAAAATAGTTGTAATAAGTAATTTTATATATTATATAAGACTTACATCAAAAAGATATGATCAATTGAAGTATTAAAGTGAATATTAATAAATAGTATAATATTAATAAAAGATATATATTTTAGAATAGATGTATTTATACAGAGGATCGAGAAAGTGGACAGTGATGTTTAAGGGGATATAAAAGTTGGGTTTTATATATAATATATAGTATGTGTAGATTAACAAACACTGTGATCAGAAAGGTATGAGTGAATAGCGCTAGTATACCATCCATGGATCACTACTATATCCCTACCTATTGGTGGGAGAAACGGGTGGGCTGCTATATTTGGTTGACATCCTAAATACAGTTCCAAATCATCATTGTTAGAAGATTATCTTGGCTGAAAATGAAAACTCCATAGAAATTACCTGTCACTGAATTTTCCCCGCCTCTAAGTTTTAATAGCTTTTTTTTTTTTTTTCCTTTCTTTTAATCCAATCACAATTTTATTTTATTCATCACAAAGCAAACTAATTTCATCATGTGATCCATTTCCAAATGGAAAATCCTAAACCGTTATAAACTTCACTGAACAAACAAGTTCAATCTACAATCAATCCTGTTAGTGTTTTTTATTTTTTTTAATATTTAAACACGAAAGAGCCCAATGCTTTTATTTGCATTTCATTAAATTAAAAGTAAATTTATTTTGGTTCAATATTCAATGGACCAAATATAGAAATAGGAAGTGGTAAAATTATTTTATTTATTAATATCGAATTTGTGCCATTATAATCATTGCTGAAATAGGAATAGTTATGAGGATAGCTCATATAATGTGTCTGGTAGATATGTTGTAGCACGATCTGGTGTGAAACACTCACACAACGTTCTCTTACTCCAGTTTTCAAAATTATAATTGACAAATTTTATAGTTAGTGTACCAAATTTAATGAAATTCGTCGGAAACTGAAAAAAAAAATTGTTCACTAAAAGCACACTTCCGGTTTACTAATTTCCTTTGAAACTCGGAATTTTAGCAATCTATTTATTTCTAATTAATTTTGTTTGGATGATATAATTGTATAATCAACTATTGATAGCACTTTAGAGAAAAACATAATCCCACTCCTCCCCTAAAAGTGCCCTTAAATGAATTTTCCCAAAGAAAAGTTTTAAATAAAAGTCGTAGATCTTTGTATATGTAGTTAAGATAAGAAGTTTCAAGATCGTTGGAGCTATTTTTGAGGGGGGAACAATTCCGGGCGGAAAAAGTGAATAAATCATTTAGTAAAGTGGTAAAGTAAACGCACTTCCGGTTATCCGATTTTTTTCAAACTCGGAATTTCAACAACATATTTAATCTAATTAACATTATTTAGATGACAGAATTGTGAAATAAACTGAAATAGCACTTTAGATGAAAACCTAACCCCACCCCTCCCCCAAAAGTGCCCTTCAGAGCATTTTCCCGGAGAAATGTTTCAAATAAAAGTTGTAGTTCTTTGTATGTGTGGTTGATGTTTCGAATTTAAAGAAAATCGTCGGAGCCATTTTTGAGAAATCGCAAAAAAGTAAAAAAAAAACAGATAGTAAAGTGGTATTCGGTGAGGGACGAATTTGGCAGATAACGTACTGTCAGATCCCACGGTGATACCTAAAACGGAATATCATGTTTCACCTTGTACGGTTTTTCTATTTTGGGCTATGCTATTCACATAGACACATACATACTCACAGACACACACACATACACAGACCATTTGTTGAAAACCTCTTTTTTGGACTCAGGGGACCTCAAAACGGATATTTCCGGTGAAAACTCGATATCGAAAAAAGTATTTGACATGATTACAATACTTCCTCTTACTAAGATTAAGGAGAAAGTAATAAGTCACCACGAGATTAAAATAAATATATTGTCTCTAAAGGAATTTAAATAGTTTTCCAATATCAAAATAATTAGCTCATAAATATATAGAAACCCTTGCACTTAAATATTCTTAAAGGCAAATGTTCAAATTAAACACTTATTGGCACACTGAATGACGTTCAGAGTGACATTCTGAACGCGACGAATGATACTCCCCTGAATGCTGAAACAATATTCTTCAAAAAATGGTCGTCTGCCCGGAGAGGGGGCGGGATCTTAGAAAGGTCTTTCTAACGGTCTTGAACTTGGGTCCTTTATCTAAGTATATCACTGGAACTCAGATTGATAGTCCGAGTTAGTACGAATCTATGTGGTAGTTTCTTGCCAATACGTACGCTAAACCTAAGTAATTTTTCACATTGTAGTGTTAGTATTTTGTTGTTAATATTGGTTGGTAGTTTTGCTCGTGTTTTATGAGGTTGGGATAATCGCAGAGATTTGAAGATCCCAGGAAAAAGTGGCTATCCCCCCCCCCACACCCACAAGGAAGTAACAAACATAACTCATTCTACTGACAATTTACAAATATTAATCATGAACTTCTAATAAACCTGCTATATGATTGATAATTAAACCAAACAAAATGTAAACAGATTAAATTGAAACCAAATATACTGGGGACTGATTACTAAATTGATTTAGAGCAAATGTAATCAATTTTCAGATTGAACTCACTGACAAGTTATAAATTACAGTGTTAGCCAAATTACAAGGTTAAATAATATTAATTTGAAATAACTATATCATTATTATTATTACTATTATTATTATTATTATCATTATTATTACTGAATTAATGTTATAATAATAATAATATTGAATAACCATAAATAATGGTTTCTAATGTATCGACCTGTCTCAAAATAATTACTGTATATTTCAATTTTATTTTCACTTTCTCTTACTGCTGTAAGAGAAAATAATGCGATAGTTTCAAATTTTCGATATCGAGTTTCCACAGAAAATTCATCTTTTGACGTCCCCTGAGTTCAAAAAAAGTGATTTTTAGAAACCCTGTCTCTGGGGTATATGTTTTTTTTTTTTTTTTTTAAAGGGTTCTGTAATGCGACCATTTATGATCAATTGCACCCCCCTCTGGTGCCGAAGATGAGCTAGCTTATCTACGGCACCCTCTCCAGGTTGGGCTCCCTGAGGAATCCCAAAATCCTGGAAGGTTCTAGGATAGGTATTTCCTCCTCCCCTATCGGGTAACGGCCCAGACTACTAAATCTTCTTTGAATGACGGCATCACAGTCTGTGAGGAGATGTATCGGAGTTTCCTCCATCTCTTCACAGAATCTGCATGTGCCATCATCTTCTAGGCCAGGCTTCCTTAGGTGTCCCCTGAGTCTACAATGCCCCGTAAGTAGTCCCCTAAGAATACGGATCCTGTACTTACTCAGACTGATGCAGGCTTTCGACCTTTCCTGGTTAAAACCACCCAGACAGACTATGACCTTGACCTTGACCTTGGTAAACGCGCACACAGAGCAAATAGCTACGGGGTGGCACCGGGGCTTAATTTATATTGCGACTCTCCTCCCGCTCATCTCATGACCTCGGTCATTGGATTTATTGATTAAAACACAGCCACTATGAATCCAACCTCAATTGCAAGCAATTGGGTTGGAAATTGGTGCTTGCACCCGTAGTTTAGTATTTCAACTCTAACGAGCTAGCGTGATTGATCGCACGCCCGATCGATCTACTGATTCCTGTCCATTGCCTCAAGTACAGGGGTTCAGTAATCCAGGATACACTCACAGGCAACCCTTCAAGGGGAAAGGATCAGGATAGGATTGGTCGGGGTGAAGGATTCCCTAACCTGGACAGCCAGAGGCTGATCGCACCCCGAAGAGTGGGCGATGGTGACGCCATATACCCTCGCCCAAAAAGTGGGAAGCTACAGTTAGTAGCGCCCTAGGTAGCGAAGGCCGGAACTAAACAGCGTGGGAACTGCGGCGTGCTTACCACATGCCCCCCTACTTATTCAAATCGCCGTTTGGCAAGCCGTGGCCCTTCATGGGCTATTGCACCATAGGGATTTTTTTTTCCCATCATCTAAATAATATTAATTAGTATTAAATATGTTGCAAAAATTCCAAACTTGTAAGAAAATCGGTTGACCTGGAAAGGTGTTTTTACTGAACGGTTTTTTTTCTCTCTTTCTCTTTTTAGTATAGTAATATGTTACAACTACAACAATATGTCATAACATTTAAATTTGATGACACCGGTTTTCAGTTCACATGTTAAAAACAGCTTGATTGAATAATCACCCAGTGTTGAAATTCATTCTCTTTGTATTTTAAAACACAGTGATTCTAAAAAGTCAGTAGGTCATTTCCGCTTCAAGCGACGAGAAGGATCATCAGGTAGAAGAGGAGAGGAGAGCTGCTGCACTAAAAGATTGCTAGTACGCTATGAAACTTGCGGTAACTTGTTTTTTTTTTTTTTTTTTTTTATAAAATTCTGAACAAAAGGGATGTGAAGATCATTGTGAATGATATGATTAGAAATGTAATAGGGTGCATTAAGGATTTTACATAGAATCCTTTAATGTAGTGATTGCTGTTGTCTCATGATGGAATGTTTGGTTGAGCACCACAATTCTGCTCCGTATCGGTCCTTATCGGTCTTAAAAATGATTTTTACACACGCTAAAAATATTTTTCATACTTTGGGAACCACAACCAGATACATCCTGGGTCTAAGCAGGTATCAGATTTCTCTGATAAAGGGTCTCTGAACTGGGCATGGCAGGTTCAAAAAACATCTGCACAAGGTGGGGTTGGTGGATGTAGAGCCCTTGTGCAGATTGTGTCAGGAGGAGGAGGAAACGGCCTCTCACCTGTTGTTTGATTGCGTTGCAATCGGCAGACTGAGGTACGAGATCTTCGGCACATTGAGACCGGAGGAAATCGTACTCCAGGAGGGGACTGGTGGGGAAGGTTTTGGGGGCTTCCACTACTAGGTTTGAGGGGTTGGCACAATAAGCCTCAATGGGAGGCTGCAGTGCCTCCCTGCATCATGCTAATTCTAATTCTAGGGAACCACAAATCATATATTTCCGGATGAAAAGTCAATTATTTCGAAAATTTGATACGATCGCAAACACTGCCTCTTACTAGGAGTAAGAAAAAGTAAAAAAAAAAAAAAATGGCGTCCTTCTAAATTTAAGAACAAGAAGAAATCTACTAATTCCAAGGGACCGAATGGCTGTGTCTGAACGTCTTTCTCACTGCACCAAAAGCATATAGCGTGGAAAGAATATACTATAATAATTTAGTTTTCAACTGTATAATATGTTAACTATGGTTGAGGAAGATTATTTGTCTCAAGCTTGCTATATAGATAGCAATGTAGAGTTTCTAAGGATGGCAGGGGAGGGGCGGTACTTTCTCTATTAAGACCGAATGGAGGAGAAGTAAGCAAGCAACAGTGCTACGATGAAGGGAATAACATTCTCACCAAACATAATCCCTAGGGAGACTATCCTAGGCTATACGTTTATCGATCCTTTGGGGGCCCACTACCATACTATCACAACATCACATCGTGTACCCAAGGTTAAACATAACAAAATGTGTTTCCATTTCTCCACTATCTATCCCGTCTACATTAATAAATAATAAAACGATATTTATTTATTTATTTAAAACTATTATTTTTTTTACATTCTCCTACTCCTAATAAGAGGAAGTATTGTAATCGTGTCAAATTTTTGACATCGAGTTTTCACCGGAAATATCCGTTTTAAGGTCCTATGAGTCCAAAAAAAAGTGGTTTTTAAAAAATAGTCTGTGCGTAGGTGTCTATGTGCGCGTGAATGTATATGTATGTGGAACAGTATAGCTCAAAAACAAAAAATCTTACAAAGTTCAAATTTGATATTCCGTTTACGTATCACAATGGGATCCCACAGTAGGTTATCTTTCAAAAATTTCTCAACCGGAAATACCACTTTACTAAATTTTTTTTTTTTTTTTTTTTACATTTGTGATTTTCTTAAAAATGGCTCCAACGATTTTCTTGAAACTTGTTATAATATCAACCACATATACAAAGAGCTACAACTTTTATTTAAAACATTTCTCCGAGAAAATTCATTTAAGGTACTTTTGACGGAGGAGATTTGCGGTTTCCTCTAAAATGCTATTTCAGTTTATTAGACAATTCTATCATCTAAATAATATTAATTAGAATTAAATATGTTGTTGAAATTCCGAATTTGAAAAAAATCGGATGACCGGAAGTGTTTTTTAGTTTTCCGTTATTTTCTCTAAAACCATTCTATTTTCTTTAAACTTGAAATGTGAACTACACATAAAAAAAGCTACAATTTTTATTTGTAACATTTCTTCTGGTAAAGTCATTTAAGGGGGTTTTTCTGCAGAGTGTGGGATTATGCTTTCTTCTAAAGTGCTAATTCAGTTTATTATAACAATTCTTCCATCTAAACAAAAATTAATTAGAAATAAATTTGATACGATCGCAAACAAAATTCCCGAGTTTCAAGAAAATTAGTAAACCGGAAGTGCTTTTTTACTAAACCGTTTTTTTTTTTTTAATTTTTGCGATTTTTTTTTTCCATAAAAACACCGACGAATTTCATTAAATTTGATATACTAACTATAAATTTGTCAATCACAATTTTGAAAAGCTGAAAGTAGGAGAAAGTTGTGTGAGTGTATCACACCAGATTTTTTTTTACTTTCTCTTACTCCTAGTAAGAGGAAGTATTCTAATCGTGTCAAATTTTCGATATTGAGTTTTCACCGGAAATATCCGTTTTGAGGTCCCCTGAATCCAAAAAAGTGGTTTTTAGCAAATGGTCTGTGTGTGTGTATGTATGTGAACAGCATAGCTCAAAAACTTAAAACCATAGAAAGTTGAAACTTGATATTCCGTTTAGGTATCACCGTGGGATCTGACACTACGTTATCTGTCAAAATTCCTCACCGGAAGTACCACTTTACTAGTTGATTTTTTACTTTTTTGCGATTTTCTCAAAAATGGCTCCGACGATTTTCTTTAAACTTCAAACATCAACCACACATACAAAGAGCTACAACTTTTATTTGAAACATTTCTCCGGGAAAATGCATTGAAGGGCACTTTTGAGGGAGGGGTGGGGTTAGGTTTCCATCTAAAGTGCTATTTCAGTTTATTAGACAATTCTGTCATCTAATAATGTTAATTAGAATTAAATATGTTGATGAAATTCCGAGTTTGAAAAAAATCGGATAACCGGAAGTGCGTTTACTTTACCACTTTACTAAATGATTTATTCACTTTTTCGCTATTTTCTCAAAAATGGCTCCGACGATTTTTTTGAAACTTCGTATATAAACTAAACATGCAAAGATCTACAACTTTTATCTAAAACATTTATAAATTCTTATAAGGGCACTTTTAGGGGAGGGGTGGGGTTAGATTTTCATCAAAGTGCTATCCTAGTTGATTATACAATTCTATAATCCAACCATAATTAGTTAGAAATAAATAGATGGCTGAAATTCCGAGTTTCAAGAAAATTAGTAAACCGGAAGTGTGCTTTTACTGAAAAGTCTTTTCAGTTTTCGACGAATTTCGTTAAATTTGGTACACAAACTATAAAATTTGTCAATTATCATTTTGAGAACTGGAGTAAGAGAAAGTTGTGTGAGTGTTTCACACCAGATTTTTTTTGTTTTATTTTAAATCTTATTTTCAAAAAATCAAATTTTTTAAACCCTGAATATGTTAATGAGTGAAATTTTTGAAAATTTTGTAAGGCACTATGGACTTCTCAAGACAATGGTAGCTGGAAGAATCATGGTCTGGTCTCTCTGAGACTCTAATTATTAACTGGAGCTGCTAAGATCTTTTTTGCAATGATTAGAAGTGGATTCCTTTATAACTAACTGACACTTATTCAATTTACTCGCTTTCTTGTGCAATGGACATACTAATGTAACCTTCCAATCCTTAAGCACCTCTTCCTTTACCCACACGGGACAAGCACTTCATATCATCTAAAAAGAAGCCTTAATCTCTTTTCTGTTAGCTTATCAGCCTGCAAGAATACATTGTAGGATTATTTTGAGAATAAACAAAAGGTTTTAAGGATAAAAACTTATGAATAGCATTTTTTTCTGCTAACTTATGTTTAACCAATAATTTTGAACGAGCAATGGTGTACGGTTAAAATCAATGGCTCATTCGGAAGCTAACTTTTTTTTTTATCTTAATTTCCTATACAACAATTCCTGGCCATCAAAAAAACCTGACCTTGAATATTCAAAGGGGGAAAATTTTGTACTAAAAGATGGCAAATGCGTGATTTCAGTTTAAAAAAAGTCTGGTGTGACACACTCACACAACTTTCTCTTCCTACAGTTTTCAAAATTGTGATTGACAAATTTTTATAGTTAGTATACTAAATTTAATGAAATTCGTCGATGTTTTCTATGGCGAAAATTGCAAAAACTGAAAAAAAAAAACTGTTCAGTAAAAACGCACTTCCGGTTTACTAATTTTCTTGAAATTCGGAATTTTGGCTATCTATTTATTTCTAATTAATTTTGTTTGGATGGTACAATTGTATAATTAACTATGATAGCACTTTAGAGAAAAACATGATCCCACCCTTCGTCCAAAAACAGTTAAAAGAAATATTTTAAATAAAAGGTCTAGTATTTTATATGTGTAGTTTACATTCCAAGTTGTGGGTAGAAGAGTGGCCATATACTCCGACAGTCAGGCAGCCCTGAAGGCACTTTCCTCACACCAAGTGGTCTCAAGACTGGTGTGGGACTGCCTACTTGCCCTCACCGAAGTGGGTACTCGGAACAAACTGACACTCGCCTGGGTGCCGGGACATGCGGGGTTCCTGGGCAATGAGAGGACGGATGCCCTAGCGAGGGAGGGATCGCAGGATTCCTTTATAGGCCCCGAACCCTTGTGCGGCTTGTCCAGGAGCCTCATTCAAACTTCTATCAGGGGTTGGGTAGAAGAACAGCGTCTGCGTTGGTGGGAGGGAACACCAGGACAGAGGCAGGCAAAGCTCTTCATTAGAAGACATTTGCGTAAATTTACCAGAGACCTACTGCGCCAGACCCGAAGGGATATAAGGTTAATTGTGGGTCTACTAACAGGGCATTGTAGGCTTAACAGACACATGCACCACCTACAACTTGCGGATAGTGCGGTATACCGATTCTGCAAGGTCTCTGTGAAAACCTAATCCTCTGAGGAGACCCCGGCGCACATCCTTCGTGAGTGCGCCGGCCTGGCGAGGATTAGGTTTCTTCAATTGGGGACGGGCAATCCCGAAGCTGGAAGCTTCATGACGGAGCCGCTCTCAGCTTTGCTAGGATTGATTAGGAGGGCAAAGCTGGGGGTTGTGCTATAATTTAAGGGATCCACAATAGACCTCGATTTGTAGGTCCCAGTAGAATGAGGCTCCCCCCCCCCGCTTCTATTCTATTCTATTACATTCCAAGTATAAAGAAAACAGTTGGAGTCGTTTTAGAGAAAATAACAAAAAAAACTGAATAATACTTCTCAGTAAAAACGCACTTCCGGTTATCTAATTTTTTTCCAAACTCGGAATTTCAACAACATATTTAATTCTAATCAATATTATTTAGTTGATAAAATTATGTAATAAACTGTAATAGCACTTAGGAGAAAACCGTTAACCCACCCCTCCCCCAATAGTGCCCTTAAATGAATTTTCCCAGAGAAATGTTTTATGTAAAAGTTGTATGGGTAGTTGATATACCGAGTTTCAAGAAAATCGTTAGGGCCATTTTTGAGAAAATCGCAAAAAAGTAAAAAAAAAAAAAAAATTCAGTAAAGTGGTACTTCCGGTTGAGAAATTTTGACAGATAACCTACACAGGATCCCTCGGTGATACCTAAACGGAATATCAAGTTTGAATTTTCTACGATTTTTTTCGTTTTTGAGATATGCTGTCCAAATAGATACACACATACATAGACCCTTTTCTAAAAATGATTTTTTTTTTTTGAACCCAGAGAATCTCAAAACGGATATTTCCGGTGAAAACTCGATATCTCAAATTTGACACGATTACAATACTTCCTCTTACTAGGGAGTAAGAGAAAGTAAAAAATAATACTACGGAGAAAATTCCTTAAAAAAAGTTTCGTCTATATAAGTATGTTTCTTACGTTAATAATTTCCTGTTTCTATCGTAACTTTTTCATATTAATTTTTATGAATGAATTTTTAATTTCACTTTCTTCCTTTTAATTAATGTAGGCTGAACTACTTAAAAGTTCCACTAAAGGCTTTGGATTAAGAGAAATTCATAAAAAATTCAAGAATACTCTGGCAACCCCAAATAGAATACTAGGAGTAAAACAGCCGTGGCATTTCTATAGTAATTTCAAGTTACAACAGAAACTGAAAACAATGTAAATCTTAGTTTGCACATTTAGTTCTAAAATTACACAAACCTCTAAATTAAAGGTCAGAAACAACAGATAACAGATGGAAAACAAATACACAGTACAATCATTCTATTTTTAAAATTGTTTATTTTAAAATAGAAATAAAAACAATTTTCGGCAGATAAAAATCAAATCTCGTATTAACAACTTATTACTTTCTCTTACTCCTAGTAAGAGGAAGTATTGTAATCGTGTCAAATTTTCGATATCGAGTTTTCACCGGAAATATCCGTTTTGAGGTCCCCTGAGTCCAAAAAA
>JAAEAF010005682.1:0-54401 GCA_011037195.1 Triatoma infestans | reverse complement strand
ACGAGAGAACACTGTCCGGAGGCTGGCAGTGCACTGAGAAGGCTCCAAACTTTGGGGTAGCTATATGGGCCCAGAAGGGCTTTGGATAGCATAGGGCTTGGCCCCCTCCCTACAGACAATAATAAAATAATAAGGTACATTAGCCACATTAGCTCTCATAGTTGTTGTGATTGGTTCTGCAGAGTATATTAATTGAATTTTCCTCTGTGCAAGTCTATGTTTTTGATAAAAAAACATCGTAATGATGGGCGAATGCCACCGAAACCGGTCGATGACCACAAAAAAAGAAGCCAAGTTAACAACGGAAAATATGTCTGACGGTATCTTAACGGTTAAGGAATTTTGACTTATTTAAACTTATTGTCAGATCCCATGATGATAACCCAAAAGGGAATGTCAAGTTTGAACTTCATGTATTTTTTTCCGTTTTTGCAGTATTGTTTCACTTATTAGACCATTTCTAAAAACCACTTTTGGATAGGGGGAAGGGGATTCAGGGGAACCTCAAACATGTATTTTCCTGATGAAAATTAGGTATCAAAAATTTGACATGATTTCGTGGAGAACATGATCATAGAATATCACAAAAACAAAAAAAGTCCCGCAAGAAACTGAAACTTGGTGATTCCCATTTAGGTAACTACCATTGCATCCGGCCATGGAACATTTCCAGCAAAATCTAATTCAACCGAAGTTTTTCCAAATTTTCATGATTTATTTTTTCTTTCTCGGAAAACTGCCCCATTTAATTTTTTCGTAAGTTCTTCTAGGGGGAGGGGAACAATAGCGTAAGCTATTTAAACTTAGAATGTTTGCTGCAGAGATTAGAAACGTATCATTTTCTATTTACACAAACTGTCGGCCAATTAGCATCAAATTTCGAAGGGAAAAGTGAGAGGCATTTTGATTGCTCTCCAAGAAATAGAAAAGAGAGGGGATAAGAAGATTTTGTGCTACTAATTGATTCCAAAGCACCAATAATAACAGTGGCCGGACCCAAGCAAATAAAACATCATACTATGTCAGAAAATGTCACATACTATTGTAATTTCTATTGTAATAAAAAAAACAAAATGTAAAAATCAGTGAGCAATGGATTCCCCAGAGTCATTGTTGTTTTGCATGGGAATGAACGAATTAGACGGGGACTTGCCAAAGAAAGTAAACTTAAAATATGCGATCTTCCTTAAAGATAAACATAGTAAAAAACCGGCCCGTAAGAGGAGTATCTGTTGCATGCAGTTACCTGGAGGAGTAGCGACCCCACACGGGGTTACCACATCTCATTCATTACTCCATGAACTTCGTCATGAACAATACACGAATACACTTAAACTACATACACTCTACACTTTACAGACAACGGACAAATACTATAACCCAAACTAGGGATTCCGTCCCCTGGTTAATTGGACTAAAGCCAAGGAAGAAGGAAGGGATTAGCTCAGTGGTAGCGCTGGACTATTAACGCGGAGGTCCCGGGTTTGAATCCAGCCGTGCTGCACTTTTCTCTTCCTAGGAGCCTCTACAACTCACTGTCGTCCGTTGATCGGCAGTATTGTCTCTAGCTAAAGAACACTGCTTAGAGGCTGGCAGTACACTGAGCAGGCTCCGTGGGGACACAATAGCTCTTTCAGGTCACAGTACAATAATCCCTACTACAATCTACAATCTTTTGTAGAAAAGGCTAGTGATGTGCTCGCTTCATTGGTGGATCCTGGAAAAAAAAGTCGATTATTAAGTTCAATTGTAAACTATACATGAATTTCCGCAAATCTTTCCAGGAATGATGGAGTGGCCATATTTAGACTACTTACTGGTCACGACTACCTTGCAAGGCCATCATCTGTACAGGAGTATATGTCGTAGACTCACCAGTATGCCTCCTCCTCCTATGTGACCAAGAGGAAATTGGTTTCCTCTCATTTGGAGACCACATGTCCTACCTTAAATTATCAGTGTATAGATGCGATGCCATACTATGATTTTGTAAGGAAAATAGGCTATGTGTTAGGCTATGCTGTTATTCTGACATTGTGAATTTCTCTGTCTGGTTTGTAATTATTGTAAAATGGAAACAGTTTGAATTTGGTAGAATTACAGGTTTATAGGTGGGACACTATGATTTGTAGGGAACATCGGGTATATATTAAGGCTACATTCTTACTAGAAACCATGGATTTTATCAGAGACATTTCCCGTGATAGCGTCACCGATTTCGGACGTTCGCCCATCTTCAGGATGCGTTTGTCAGTGTGATAACACAGACTTGCACAGAGCGAATTCAGTTCCTCCTAGGAAGAGAAAAGATCAGCACGGCTGGATTCGAACCTGGGACCTCCGCGTTATTAGTCCAGCGCTACCACTCAGCTAATCCCTTCCTTCTTCCTTGGCTTTAGTCCAATTAACCAGGGGACGGAGACCCTAGTTTGGGTGTATAGTATTTGTCCCTTGTCTGTAGAGTGTATGTAGTTTAAGTGTATTCGTGTATTGTTCTGACGAAGTTCATGGAGTAATGAATGAGCTGTGGTAACCCCCTGTGGGGTCGCTACTCCTCCAGGTAACTGCATGCAACAGATACTCCTCTTATGGGCCGGTTTTTTTTACTATGTTTATCTTTAAGGAAGATCGCAAATTTTATGTTCACTTTCCATGCAGACTCATGTATGTGAATTTAGACTTTCAAATTCAGCCGGCACACTGAATATGCTCTATGCAAGTCTGTGTTATCACACTTGTCTGACAAAAGCATCCTGAAGATGGGCGGACGCCCGAAACCTGTCGATGACCACAAAAAGAAGTAGGCTATCACGGAAAGCATCAGAGACATTTTCCGTGATAGCATGCTTCATTTTGTGGTCATCGACAGGTTTCGGGCGTTCGCCAATCTTCAGGATGCTTTGTCAGACAATTGTTAACACAGACGTGCTCAGAGCATAAGTGGTAACTGAATTTGCTTGTGCAATGTCTGTGTTTTCACACTTGTCTGAAAAACGATCCTGAAGAGGGGCGAACGCCCGAAACCGGTCGATGACCACAAAATGAAGCAGGCTACCATGGGAAAATGTCTTTGAAACCATGTTTTTTTTTTTTTGTCTATTTGTGATGCACAACTATAATAACAACCCAAATTTGGCATTCTTGCAAGTTATATTAGGACAGGCTATATTAAATTTGTACAAACTATTTCTTGATTCTAACACAGAGCGCTCCACCGTTCAGGTGTACAAGTAAAAATCCCTACGACCATTTTTATGGCTAACCTAACATAACATTGTAACGTTGCAATTTTAAAAAAAAAAAAAAAAAAAATTCTTGATTAATTTATATTAATTAGTGTTAAGTATTTTTTATGAGGTAATCTGCTGTATCTATAACAAATTTAAGAACATGCAGTGTACCTATTATCTATTTACTACTTCAATTGAAAAGTCGATTATTAAGTTCAATTGTAAACTATACATGAATTTGTAAATAGGATTAATCTATCTGTAAGCTCAGAAAAACACATCTGAAGATATTTTTACTTTGGGTATTCAATAATTTAACTTACTGCGGTATATTTTAAGACACCGCCGTAAGAGAAAAATAATTAAAAAAAAAAAAAAAATCTCGTGTGAAACACTCACACACGACTTTCTCCTAATCTAATTAATTCAATTTAATCAAGAAATTTTTCTTAAAAATGGCTAAGTTACAATGTTTTAGTAGGGTTAGCCATAAAAATGGTGGTAGGGATTTTACTTATATATCCAAACAGCTTTATGTTTGAGCGCTCTGTGTTACAAAACCAAGCGGGTCTTATTAATATAATGAGTGTGATGAAGGAGAGAAATAGTCTGGTTTAAATGAACAAACAAAATATGGCTAACACTGTATAATATAAGAAGTGACCCTGACTGCCTGGATTTTACACTTAGAATGGGAGTGATGTAAAGGGTAATGACACGTTGTGACTGGCGAGTGACCTCAGTTGTATGAACTCTGCTTATATCTATCTCCCGTCGCAGTATTTATGTAGTTTCTCCCACTCCAGTCCGAGAGAGTGGTCTTGTCATTTTGCCTCTCTTTCTCTGCTACGGATCCTCTCTTTGGATCCTATTACAGTGGTAAAACCATATATACGTATACTTACGGTAAAAAAAATTTACAATTTCTATGTATAGTATCCAAATTTTTTAAATATTTTTTATCTGTTCCTAACGTTTTATAGGTTAACCGATTTTCCAAAATAAAAGAAATAAATAGCATTATATAGGAAATTTAAAATAATTAATTAATTAAAAAAAAAGTGAATCTGGAAAGGAAGGACTCTCCGATCTCTCATCCATCTTCCACAGATGCTCTATGGGATTTAAGTCAGAGAAACGTGGCAGGCCAATTTAGAAAGTCAATATTATGGTTATTAAGAAAAACCTGCACTATGTGGGGCTGTATGTGGGTCGAGCGTTAATCGTGTATAAGCACAAACTCCTTACCTATCTCCGGCATGATAGGGAGCCACATTTACTTGCAGGATATCCTCCAAATACCGAGCAACAATCATGGAACCTCCTCCGTACGTCTTTGTAAACTGATATCTGCCCAAACCATCAGAGAGCCTCGTTGGAAAACCCTAGTGAGAACAAAAATTGCATTGTGCAAATCTCTCACCTCTTCTCCTCCACACTCGTTCACAGCCGTCTGGAGCCCTTAAGGCAAATCGGGACTCTCGTCAGTAAACAATACATTTGGCCCCAACTGTTTGATAGACCAAATTGATGTATTGCCGAGCCAAACTCAAGGCAAGAAATTCTTGTGCTCCCTGGTTTTGTTCTGGCCCTCTTGTTGGGGAGGGGTGAAAAGCTATCAAACCACATTGCTCACTCAATCTCCTTCGAGCCAGTTCTCTCAGAAATTTGAACACCTCGGAACTTCTTGGAGGCGATGAACAATTTCAACAGTTGTCAGATGACGATTTCGTAAAAACTTTCAGTGTTTAAAAAAAACGGCACTTGGCCGCCCTGAGCCTGGCTTTCTTGAGTATGAAACTGTTTCTCTGTAACGCTATACTGCATCTCGCAGAGTTCGGTAGGGAACACCAATAGCAATGGTTGCATATCTTATGCACGTTTCACACCACGTGCAACATCCTTAATCAAGGGACAAGCTAAAGCGGAAGTTAAAGCAAATAAAAATCAAATTCGAACTGAATAAAAAATAAAACAAATTGATTGATAATAAATGAACACAAACTGCGTAAACATTTTTTTGATTTATTTAATTTTTGTTTAAGACCACAAGTGTAATGTACTAAGTCCCCCAATTTACTCTAAAAATGCTGAACTATTAAATCGCCCAAAACAAAATAACTAGGTGGAAAACAGAGATCATACAATATTATATTATTTATTTAACGTAATTTTTTTAAGTGGCATGGAATTTTTTTGCGGTGAGTGTATTTGATTTAAGTGGTAGGGTTAACGCATATTTCTGAGAAAAACTGAAACAATAATTCAGTAAAGTTGCATTTCCGGTTGATGGATTTTGCTTGAAATCTTTGTTTCTTATGCGGTGGTAGTGCCCTAGAATTAGAATTAGAATGACACAGGGAGGGGGACTCAAACCCAGGCACTGCAGCCTACCCGTTGAGGCTTATTGTGCCAACACCTCAATACCTAGTAGAGCAATCCTTCCCCACCAGTCCTTCTTGAAGTACGATTTCCTCCGGTCTCAACGTGCCGAAGATCTCGTACCGCAATCTGCCGATTGCAACGCAATCAAACAACAGGTGAGTGGCCATCTCCTCCTCCTCCTCCTGACACCATCTACACAATGGCTCCGAATCAACCAATCCCACCTTGTGCAGATGTTTCTTGAACCTACCGTGCCCTGTAAACAGGCCCGGTTATCAAACAGATCTGATACCTGCCAGGGTCTCTCTGGTTCTTCTTCTACACAGCTCTGGCATGACCAATTTGCCGTGTTTTGCCCCAATACTTAGCCTGCTGTGACGATTGTGTTCTCTCCGAGTCCATTCTCTCAGAGACGCCCTTGCCATACTTTTGGCTATTCACAGAATAGGTTCCGACCCACAGAAAGGAGTATTCGCTCCATTTCTGGCATGTTGATCGGCTAGTTCATTACCTTTAATCCCCTTGTGTCCCGGCACTCATACCAGCCGCAATTTGTTGTACGGGGATAATGGTAGTGCCCCAAATAGGAATACAAAGTTTGACCTTTCTTCGAGCTTTTTATTCTTGAGTTATTCAAAAAATGGGAAAATGTAGTAAAATGCAGGGAAATCTTAAAGGCGTAGCCCTCACAATTCGGCTAGAAGGTAATTACTTACTAAAACAATTTTATACCTTAAATGACAGTAATGAATACAATATTTTTATTTGTACGGAACAAATTCTAAACAATCCAACTTAGTGTTTGGACAAAAAGTAGTTTTGAAACAGTTTTTGATTTTAATTAAATTTACTGAATCGGGAAAAGTGAAAATTACTCAAATGTTTGATAGGAAATTGGACAATGCCACAAAAACCACAAATTGAATTTTACTAGGCGTGAAAATAGAATTACCTTTTTACCACGTGTCAAACAAATTATTTAGGTGAACTACTGGGTTGGCAATTAAGTCCTCTTAGATGTTTAGTTTATATAACAGACTAATCAACTATAATCATTAAAATATGGCTCATTTCCTGTTCACTAATTTTTTATTATTATTATTTATTTTTTTTTACAACCTCATACTTCCTGTTAGTAAGACGAAATAAGAAATACTTGAGTTTGCACCAGAAATACATGGGCAAGGTGAAATGTTCTCGGCGTAGTAGTGACAATGAGTTTTTTTTTGTATATTATAAAAAAGCATTTATTTCTCGGAATGTAGTCTCCCATTAGTTCAATGGACACTTTGTCCAAACGTTTCTCCAATAACTGGACTCCCGTCCCTGAAGTAGCGATATTGGAAGGTCTTCAAGATATCAATTTATCGCTGCTATCACCTGTTCCATTTGACCCAAAAACGTTTTCCAGCCACAAATTTTTCAAGGTTTAGGGAATAGATGATAGTCAGTGGGAGCCTAATCTGGTGAATATGGAGGATATTCCAACAATTAATCCCTCAATTTTCCCATTGCCAAAGCGCGTCTTTGTGGGCGGTTGCAATGTCTTGGTTGAAAGAGGATGTTTTTCCAAACCAGGCCTCAAATATCAAATTTTGTCATCTAGTTGGTCAAGAAGATGTGCGTAGTATCCCCCCCCCATTAATTGTTTGACCTTTGTTAGGTAGACAATTAAAAGAATCCCTTTTTGGAATCCCAAAAAAAACACAAGCCATAACTTTTCTAGCCGATACAATTGTCTGTGCTTTCTTCGGTGTAGAGCCACTGTTTGGACTGTTGTTTTGACTCAAGTGTAAAGTGGTGAATCCACGTTTCATCCATCTTAATAAAACGGCGCAGAAAACCGGTTGGATTCTTCTTAAAACGGCACCAAAACATTGCTGAGAAACTCGATTTCACCTCATTTGTTTGTGATCAGCATTTAACAAAAGCGGCACCCATCTTGCACAAAGCTTTCTTATACTGAGTTCTTTGTATTAAGTGTTCCGTACCCTTTCTTTTGAGATGCCTACAGCCTTAGATCTATCTCTTATACCTTTAATCGTCTCGATATTTTCTTCAATAGTTGCAGTTTTTGGCCGTCCTTCATGTGGATCATCTTCAATCGATGTGTGGACCATGTTTAAACTCAGCTGCCCATTTTTTTTTACTGTTCATAACTAAGGTGTAGACTCCTTATACACTTTCCCCAAACATTGGATAAATTTCTGTTGGCGATAAACCATCTAAAACGAAGAATTCTATGACGGAACGATATTCCGAGTTTATTCATTTTGTCAAAAACACACGACACGCTTACTTTAAACAGCCGTAATCAAACAAAACTATTTGTCTGATCAAATTCACATTTGGTATTTACTTTTTTGCAACAAGTGTACCAACATAATAAAACAGTAATTTCATGTATAACAGTGCCATCTATGGGCTAGGCCGAGCACTTTTCACCTTGCCCTAGTTTGACATAACGTCCTTCCCATAAACTGAAATGATTTCGCGATGAATCGCGGCGATGCTCATGCGCATTGCAATTCAGTTAGCGGGGAGAACGCTTCAGAATAACTAGAATTGGAAAACTACTTTACGTCCGACACTGCTCGTGATTCGTTTCAGCTGGCTTCCCGCTACACAGCAGTGGTACCAAGTTTGAAAAAAAAAAATCCCTGCGAGAAGCTACGCGCCTTGTAACTTTCATTTTTTTTTTTAAATTTAAGGCGCGTCAACATCTATGGTCATTAGCGCCCGGAGCCTTCTCAGTGCACTACCGGCCTCTGGACACTGTTCTCTCGTTACAAAGCAACACTGTCCATCATCGGACAGTGAGCTGTAGAGGCTCATAGGAAAAAAAATCTAATGGCAGCACTGGACTCAAATCCGGGACCTCCGCGTGGGTGTCCAACGCTCTAACCACTTAGCTAATCCCTCCTACACTTTTCTTGTTACTTTCTGGATTATCCTCCTAATATTAAATAGAATTAACTAGGTTGCCAAATATTCCGAATTTAAAGAACATCTATTATCCGGAAATTGCTGAAGTTATTTAAGTTTTTTTATATTTATTATTGTTTTTATTATTAATTGATGGTATTTCACAGATTAGCAGTTCCAGTCGAGAAGCAAGCGGCGATTGTTGCCCATTAATTCCGCCAGTTGCAATGGCGGCTGCAGCATTTTTAACTTATCCAACGTCATATATACAGAAAACACCAACGGAATCTTTCTTCCTAACGGGTCACGGTAAGTTCAAAACTTATATTGGTTTTTTATTCTACACATTTTTTTGCTACTAAAAAGTCTGGTTTGAAACACTCACACAACTTTCTCTTACTACAGGTTACACACAGATTTAAGTAACAATTTTTTGTTTTTTTTTTTAAATTTATAATTTTTACTAAAGTGTTTGCTTATGATGATTTTTTTTTTTGAGTTTACACTCTAGTCTCATTTAAGGCTGGTGTGGGACAGCTTAACTGCTCTAAATGAGGTGGATGCTTGGAATAAGCTGACATTCGCCTGGGTGCCGGGACATGCGGGGTTTTGGGGCACCGAGAAAGCGGATGACCTAGCGTTGGATGGTTTGAAGGATACCTTTATAGGCACCCGAACCCTTCTGCTGGTTGTGCAGGAGCCTAATTCAAACTTCTATCAAAGGTTGGATAGAAGAACAGCGTCTACAATGATGGGAGAGAACACCAAGACAGAGGCAGGCTAAAGTCTTCATTAAGAAACATTTGCCTAAATTTACCAGGGACCTCTAATGAGCAGTAGCCGAAGAGACCTAAGGCTAATATAGTGGGTCTATTAACAGGGCAGGGAGGAGATTAGCTCAGTGGTAGCGCGCTGGACTAGCAACGCGGAGGTCCCGGGTTCGAATCCACCATGCTATCCTTAGATTTTCTCTTCCTAGGAGCTTCTACAGCTCACTGTCCGGTGATGGGCAGTGTTGTCTGTAGCTAGTAGAGAACACTGTACGGAGGCCGGCAGTGCACTGTGAAGGCTCCGGGAGGCACAATAGATCTTTCAGGTCGTAGTGCAATAATCCCCTATAACAATTTATTAACAGGGCATTGTAGGCTGAATTGCTATTCGCCGATAACACGTTATGCCGATTTCTGCAGGGCCGAGAAGGAAACCCCGGTACACACCCTTTGTGAGTGTGGCGGCCTAAGAAGGACAAGGTTTCTTCAACTGGGTGACAAGCAATCCCGGAGCCACGAGCAGCTTCATGATGGAACCATTCTCAGCTTTGCTTAGTCCTGATTAAGAGGGCGAAACTGAGGGATGTGCTATAATTTTAGGGGATCCCCAATAAACCTCTTATTGTAGGTCGCAGTGGAATAAGGCCCGCTCTTCCTTTCTATCAATCTAATCTAATTCTACACTCCCCTACTCACAAATATCCTTCGGTATTTTTTACGGATAAAAATCTTAGAAAACTGATATAACTTCAGTAACAACGCACTACCCGGTTTACCGTTTTTCTTTCTTCAAACACGGTATTTTGTTGACATATTTAATTCTAATTAATTAATTATTTAGATTTTAGAATTGTATAACAAACTAAAATAGCACTTTAGAGAAAAAAAAAAAACATAACCCCGTTCCACCACCAAAAACCGCCTTAAATGACTTTACCAAGAGCAATGTTTCAAATAAAAGTTGTAGCTCTTTATATGTGTAGTGCCACATACTTAGTTTAAAGAAAACTGTTAGAGCCATTTTTTTGTAAATTGCAAAAAACTTACCTGTCGGATTCCCATGGTGACACGTACACGGAATATAAAGTTTCAACTTTCTTGCTATTTTCCGTTTTTAAGCCTATGATATTTACTTATATACACAGAAGATTTTCTAAAAATCACTTTTTCAAATTCAGAAGACCTCAAAACATGTATTTCCGGTTGAAACTTGATAATCGAAAATTTGACTTCTAGAATCCAAATACTTACTAGAAGTGAGAGAAACTAAAAAAAAAAAACTGGTGTGAAACACTCACACAACTTTCTCATACTCTAATTAATACAATTTAATCAAGAAATTTTCCTTTAAAATTGCAACGTTATAATGTTTAATTAGACCTGGCTATAAAAATGTTGGTGGGGATTTTACTTGTATACCTGAACGGCCTTATGGTGTGAAGCGCTTTGTGTCAAAATCAAGAATAGCTTTTGGGCAAATTTAAATTTAAACTAACTGATGATATACAGATAATCAGTGATATTTTCCGTGATGTAGATCGGTATAGGGGATTATTGCACTGCGACCTGAAAGGTGTATTGTGCCCCCCCGCAGCCTTCTCCAATGCACAGCCGACCTTTAAGCAATGTTCTCTAGCTACAGACAACAATGCCCATCACTGGACAGTGAGTTGTAGAGGCTCCTAGGAAGAGAAAGTCTAAGGGCAGCATGCTGGGACTCGAACCCGGGACCTCCTCGTTGCTAGTCCGGCGCACTACCACTGAGCTAATCCCTTCCTTCTACCTTGGCTTGCGCCAGTTAACTAGGGACGGAGACCCTAGTTTGTGTACTGTGTTTGTCCTTGTCTGTAAAGTGTAGAGTGTATGTAGTTTAAGTGTATTGCGTACTGTTCTGACGAAGTGGCATACCTCTTGCGGGCTATTTTCCGTGATAGCCTGGCTTCTTTTCCGTAGTCATGGACCATTTTCGAAGCGTTCGCCGATCATCAGGAATGTTTTGTCTCAAAACACTGTATGATAACACAGACTTACACAGAACAAATTTAGTTTTATACACTAGTTCTTACAAATGCTCCGTTAAGATCTAACTAAGTTACCTGGGTATTGTCACATGTTGTTTTTCACTTTTAACAGGGTTTGTACACATCGTTCCTTTTTTAAAATGGAAACATCAAATAAGTGGAGATATCGTAACTTAAATTACATTTTTGGACGAAATTTACATTGATTAATTAAAATTACCCATACCGTCTTATCATTCTATAATTTTGTTCTTTGAATGTAGAAACAAAACATGATTGGGCGAAAACCCCGAAACTTGATCGATGACCAAGCAGGAAATAAGCCGGTCGAAAATAAGCAGGCTATCATGGAAAATATCTCTGATGCTTTCCGGCTCTGCTGACCCAACCACGACAATTAAATCATACATCTCCAATGACCTACTAATAATGTTTGTACCACTACATAGATCAGTGTCCCCTTTTCGGCCTATACTAGGTTCCGCATACTGTTTAGTATAGTATATCTTTATTTTGATTTTGGGGAAATCCCCATACAAAAGAATCAGGCTACATTTCAGCATATTTACAAAAGATCTTAAATTAATAACTACAAATAAAGAAATAGTGAAGATAAAATAGCATCAATTCTATGACAACAAAAACTATCAACCAAAAATTTACAATAAATCAAAGTTACAACTTAGAAGAAGTAAAGGAATAAACACAAAAATAAACGAAAAATTACTGATTTCTAACAATATAAGTAGATAAGAAAATAATGAGAAGCATTATAAGGTATATGCATAAAAAGGTATATGAAAATAAAAAGTAACTTGCATGAGAAGGCGTAAGGAGAAATCAGCATACTTCGCAGTTATAAGTTAATAATATTAACAATTATAAGTTAATAACAATACTGAAAGAATATATTCTAATTTAAGTATCAAGTTCAATAATAACTGAGTGACTTAATGATAGAGATAATAATGAAGTTTTTATTGATTTATAATAAAAGATCTAACTTTAAGGCAATTAGTAATGTAGTAGTAGAGATCCCTTATCTGGGAGTCACTGTTTGAGGAAAGTATAGTGGGAAACTGGTCTGGCATTATGGAAGTAACAAAAGGGATGTAGTGGTTACGAATAGGAGAATATATTGGGCAGATAACAATTAAATCGTACAGATCTTCTAAAATATTAAGATTACAAATGGAGCAGATTTCACGGGGGTTAATTAAATAGACAGAATTTTTGTAAGTTATTTTGATTTGGTAGACTCCGGATTGTTTTAGTTGAGCATATAACCTTGTTATGTTAAACAGCATATTAAGGTTTAGGTAAGTGTGTTCCGGACTGACAGTAATATTAGCTTCGTATATTTTAACATAAGATTAATTGTATTTTCCTTCGTGCAGTAATTGCATATCTCTTAATTTTAAATAGTCTTTGTACTTACTAAGAATTAGTGGAGTTTCTTTTTTTAATTTAAACGGATCATTTTCTGATATGGCATCATTTAATCTCGTCCTACTTTTCATTGATCTTACTTTGGCTTTTTTGCAAGTGTCTAGAACAATGCCTATTGCTGCGGTTGCTTTGGCTTTGGCAAATTTTGAGGCCATGTAGAAAAGTCCAGAGCTAGAGAATTTTACTCCTAAATATTTATATGATGATACTACTTCTATTTCTTCACCCGATAATAGAAATTTTTTATGTTTTTTTTCACGACCTCTGTGAATATGAAGTATTTTTGTTTTGTCACAATTAACTTCCAATAGGTTATTTCTGGCATATTTGGCTAGCAAGTTCAGTTTTATGCTTACATCAGAAGGGGAGTCTGCAAAAATCACCTTGAAAAATGCCTTTAGTTAGATTATTTCTTCGGTTAAAGTCCCTCCCGATTTCACTTTGATGTGTGCATTTTCATATATATTTTTTATAATTCTAATTAACTTCGCGCTAATGCCTAACTGATTTAATTTATACCATAAGAGGATATGATTCGCACTATCAAAAGCTTTTTTATAGTCCACAAAGATTGCAAAAAAGTCAGTGCATTTATATTCTAACTTAAATTGAGAAATACTATTCAAGATATATAAATTGTCAAGGCATGGCCGTCGTTTTCTAAAGCCACATTGTGATTCTGGCAGCACACTTACTTCATCATCCCATAATATTAGACGTTCTAGAATTATTTGGGTGAATATCATTAAAATTGAGTTAAATAGGGATATTGGTTCCGCATACTGTCATGGGAATCCTTTGAAGGGGGAAGAATTGAAGTTTAGAGATATCTTTGAGATATTCCAGAGAAGTCTTCTTAGATGAAACATTTTTTGGGGGGTGGGGAGAGAAATAAGGGATTTGATTCATATTGGCATAGATACTATGTCTTCTACCATCCAACGCATAATGGATAACGTATTATGATAATTATTATTATTTGTATATGGGGAGGGACTAAACTATACGCTATCCAAAGCCACACTGGGTCCCCATATAGCTACCCCAAGAAAAACAACAACAAACCGGGTCTAGAAAAAAAATATCCAGACCCGGGTTTAATCCATCTAAGATTCACCGCAGTCCAAACAAATCGGGCAGTAACCTTAAGCGGAAATAGCCTAAGCTCTTCCACAGACATCCTGCTCCTACCAAAGGTCCTGAAACCTAATCTCCTCACAACCCAGAGTATCTGTCATAAGATGGATGGGTGTTTTCTTCTCTATCTCACAGACTCTACAAAAGGGGATCCCGGCATGAACCCCATTACGTAGAGATGTCTCCTTAAACCACAATGTCCAGTAAGGGATCCAACCACATGCCTCTCACTAATAGCCCTGTCTGAACCCCTGATGAGCACTTTGGACTGCCGACAGCCAAATGAGCTCATGCATAAGGATGAATGCTGTGAAGCTGTTCATAATTGGAAGCCTGACAGATATGTGCCAGAAGACACGCCAACAGCAGGCTCGGGACCAATGAAAAGGAGAGAGGCGCCTAATTTGGCAAACCTATCCATCTCCTCATTCCACGTATTATGATAAACAAAATACCAAGAATTTTTTTGAGCTTACCCGCATAGTGGTGTGTGAGTGTTTCACACTAGATTTGTGTAAAACATTTTTGATTATTAATTGTTGATTTTTTTTTGTATTGTTTAAATTAAGCAGATGTTGCAGGTTTATTTACAAATACAGAAACAAATAGTAAACATTATAGAAGACGCAAAGCAAGAACCGTATTTTCAGATCATCAACTTACAGGATTAGAAAAACGTTTCGAAGCGCAAAGATATTTATCAACACCTGAACGTGTGGAATTAGCTCATGCATTACATCTTTCTGAAACTCAGGTGCCATTTCTTTATTTTGACAATTTTGTTTAACAATTTTTTTTGACAATTTATTTAATTTATAAAATGTCTAGTTTTTTTATTTTTTAATTAATTTATTTTTTTCTGTGTGTGTGTGTGTGTGTGTGTCCTACAGGTTAAAACATGGTTTCAAAACCGCCGTATGAAACATAAGAAACAATTAAGAAAACTACACGACAGAGGTGTCAGCAAAAATCTAACACATACAGTAAACCATCATAAAGGTAAGTATCAAAAAAAAAAAAAAAAAAATCTGGTGTGAAACACTCGCACCACTATCTCTTAAAAAGAAAAATCTGTTCAGTAAAAATGCCACTTTTGATTCACTCATTTTTTTTCTTGAAACTCAAAATTTTTGCTATATATTTATTTCTAATTCGTGTAATAAATTGAAATAGTTACTTAAGTGGAAAACCGCAACCCACTTAAAAAAAAGTGGCTTTAAATGAATTTTCCCGCAGGAAATATGTTTTAAATAAAAGGTGTAACTCATTATATGTACAGTTGAAGTAAATCACGAAAGAGCGATCAATAAAAATATACATTTTTTTTTAAGATTATCCAACGTTTCGACAAATTTATATTGTCTTCTTCAGGGATAAAAAAAAATCTGGTGTGAAACACTCACACAACTTTCTCTTACTCCAGTTCTCAAAATGATAATTGACAAAATTTATAGTTTGTGTACCAAATTTAATGAAATTCGTCGAAAACTGAAAAAACTGTTCAGTAAAAGCGCACTTCCGGTTTACTAATTTTCTTGAAACTCGGAATTTCCGCCATCTATTTATTTCTAATTAGTTTTGTTTGGATGATAGAATTGTATATTCAACTATGATAGCACTTTAGAGAAAAACATAACCCTTCTCCTCCCCCAAAAGTACCCTTAAATGAATTTTCCCAAGAAAAGTTTCAAATAAAAGTTATAGCTCATTGAATGTGCAGTTAATAAACCATTTTTGAAGAAAATCGACGTAACTATTTTTGAGAAAATCGCGAAAAAGTGAAAAAAACTATTTAGTAAAGTTGTAAAATAAACGCACTTCCGGTCATTCGATTTTTTTCAAACTCAGAATTTCAACAACATATTTAATTTTTATTAACAATATTAAGAAGGCAGAATTGTCTAATAAATTGAAATAACACTTTAAATGAAAACCTAACCCTACCCTTCCCCCGGAAGTGCCCTTAAATGAATTTTCCCGGAGAAACGTTTTAAATAAAAGTTGTAGCTCTTTGTATTTGTAGTTGATACATCAAGTTTAAATAATATCGTTGGAGCCATTTTTGAGAAAATCGCAAAAACGTAAAAAAAAACAACTAGTAAAGTGATAAAGATCTCGTTGAGGAATTTTGACAGATAACGTACTGTCAGATCCCATGGTGATACCTAAACGGAATATCAAGTTTCAACTTTCTAAGGTTTTTCGTTTTTGAGCTATGCTGTTCACATGCGCACACAGACCATTTGCTAAAAACCACTTTTTTGGATTCAGGGGCCTCAATCAAACGGATATTTCCGGTAAAAACTCGATATCGAAAATTTGACACGATTACAATACTTCCTCTTACTACTAGGGAGTAAGAGAAAGTAATAAAAAGCTATTAACACATAATTTTCATAATAAAAACACATTAAACAAAACTTGCAAAAAAAAAAAATGGTTACTTGAAATCGTAATACTGGACTACATCATCATCCCGAAGGATTTTTATTTTTTTGTATTTTTATCACTGAAGAAGACTATATAAATTTGTCAAAACGTCGGATAATCTTAAAAAAAACAACAAAAAACTGTATTTTTATTGATCGTTCTTTCATGACCTCCTGCAACTATAATCAAAAGGTCCAAGAATTATTATTATCATCAACACTCAATAAAGTGGCACATTTCCGGTTGAAAAAATTATTTACTTAAAGCTTATTTTTATATTCGTGAGTCATAAAACAAAATGACCGTTTTTCTTCCAAATTTAAAAACAATTTTATTTTATTTAATAATTTATTTTAATATTCAAAGTATACACCGTTGTGTTGTATGGTTTGTTTCCATCTCGAGGCTAGCTGCCGAATTCCTTCTCAATACCACTCTTTGGGTTTTGAACGGAAGAATTCCGCAACTCCATTTTCGAACCTCGTCCAGAGAATTAAAGGTTTTTTCCTTGAAGATAGTGCGTCAATGACCGGAACAGATGGTAATCGGAAGGTGCTAAATCCGGACTATAAGCAGGGTGGGAGAGAAGGCTCAATCCCTTGTAATTCTGGAAATATTTTGTTTGGTGTAACGAGAAGTGTGTGGTCGAGCGTTATCTTGTTGAAACAAAACTTTATTTCTGTTAACTAACCCTGGGGTAACGCTGGGCCCCAAAACAACGTACATTCTTTCTAACTGCTCGTTATAAAGTTCCGAATCAATAGACTGACCTTCGGCAATGAACTCATAATGAATTACGCCTCCATAATTCCAAAAATAACAGAAAGCATTGTTTGTTTTTTTCGAATTGACCCTGTTTAGCGACAGGTAGAGCAGGCTGCTTGCAGTGTAATCATTGTTTCTTCTTGGTCTTAGGGTTTCTCCAATTATCCATTTTTCATCGCAAGTGATAATCACTTTCGATGAACCGATGGTCATTTGGATTTTCCAAAATGATTTTACAAATTTCTACTCGCCGCTGAGCTTGTACAGCGGTCAACTCATGGGGAACCACTCTGGCTGAACGATACACTTTCCCCAGCTTATGCAGCACACGATTTACGGTGGATTGGGATACTTGGAATTCTACTGCCAACTCCCGAGTACTTTTGGTCGGATCAGCCACCACGTAACCCCGCAGAGCTTCTTTATCGAATGATGATTTTCGCCCCGAACCGGCTAACCTCGCAAGACTAATGTCACCGGTATTACATTTCTGAAACAACCTACACACTGTCCGTTCAGTAAACGCATCCTCCTCTTTAAATTCCCGCACTAAACGAGTAGTTTCGGCGGTTCAAAACTTTCTTTTCCAATAATGGCGTATTATTACTAATATTTCCAATTTTAATGTCATCTTGTTTAAAAAAAATGCTATGACAAAACTAAAAGCGATGCAGGGTAACTTTGTTTATAAATTCATTTTCTATTTGTTTATGCAAAATAAGAATATGACCAAATTTCAACAAATTATAAACGCTCTTTTTTTTTCTGTAGAGGATAAAGTGCAAGTAAACAAAATAGATAATCTTTTTATGACTCACCCCAATAGAAGTCTTCTGGGTAGCAACTGTAATGAAATATTAAGTTTTGAACATTCTACGAAAGGGAAGTGAATAGCCATGTGGTTAGCGTACTGGACTAGCAACGCGGAAGATCCGGGTTCGTATCCACATGTGCTGCCCTTAGATTTTTTTCTTCCTAGGAGCTTCTTACAGCTCACTGTCTCGGTGATGGACAGTATTGTCTGTAACGAGAGAACACTGTCCCCAGAGGCCAGCAGTGCACTGAGAATGCTGCGGGCGCCAATCACCATAGATGTTGACGCGCCTTAAATTAATTTTTCGTTTTATGAGATATACTGACCCAGACAGGTACATAGACAGACAGACACATGGACCAATTGTTAAAAACCATTTTTTTTGGGACTCAGGGGACCTCAAAATGGATATTTTCGGTACCTACCTACCTACATGGCGCTACAACCCATTACTGGGTCTTGGCCTCCTCCAACATAGTCCGCCATCTGTCTCTATCTTGCGCCGCCGATCTCCAATCTGTCACACCCAGAAGGGACCTAGCATCATTCGTTATATTATCACTCCATCTGACCTTGGGTCTGCCGTTCCTACGTTTGTGGTAGATCCTGTCGTCCAACAACTTTTTTGGGATCTCCCCTTCAGACATCCTGGCAACATGGCCCGCCCACCTGAGCCTGCTGATCTTTATATGCCGAACGACATCTATATCTTTGTAAAGCTGGGCTAATTCATTATTTGACCTTTGTCTCCATATTTCTCCATCACGAATGGGCCCAAAAATTTTTCTTAGGATTTTTCTTTCAAATCTTTGGAGACTTAGCTCATCAGCTTTGGTTATGGTCCAGCATTCCGAGGCATAAGTTAGAACTGGTCGTATAAGGGTCTTATATATCCTGATCTTGGAACTACGAGATATCAGCCTACTTTTCATTAATTGTAGTAGCCCAAAATAACACCTACTAGCCGCAACTATTCTTCTCTTTATTTCAGATTGCATGTCGTTGTTGCGGTGATATTTTCGGTGAAAACTCGATATCAAAAATTTGACACGATTACACAATACTTCATTCTAACAACAGTTATGCGCACCTAAAAATATATCTTAGAAAATGACATTAAAAAATGGGGGGGGGGTTGTTTCCTATTTGAATCAGTTTATCCCCCCACAAAAAACATGTATTTCCGGTGAGAATAATCTAGTAAGAGAAAATATAAGAGAATGTAAATAAAAATTAAAAAAACAAAAAAATCTGGTGTGAAACACTCACACAACTTTCTCTTCTTACATCAGTTTTCAAAAATTGTAATTCGACAATTAGTAAACCCAATTTTATAATTAGTATACCCAAAAATTTAATTGAAATTAAAAAAAAAAAAACCTATTAAGTAAAAACGCCACTTCCGGCTTACTATTTTTTTTTTTTCTTCTTGAAACTAGAGAATTTTGGTAATCAATTTATTACTTTCTCTTACTCCTAGTAAGAGGAAGTATTGTTATCCGTGTCCAATTTTTAGTAATCGATTTTCAACACCGGAAATATCCTGTTGAGGTCCCTGAGTCCAAAAAATGCAAATTGTCTGTCTGTGTGTGTGTGTATAGTAAACAGTATAGCTCAAAAATAAAAAAAACGTAGAAATTGAAACTTGCGATATTCCCCGTTTAGGTATCACCATGGGATCTGACAGTACGTTATCTGTCAAAATTCCTCAATCGGAAGTACCACTAAACTAGTTTTTTTTTTTTTTACTTTTTTGCAATTTTCTCAAAAATGGTTCCAATGATTTTCTTCAAACTTGATATATCAAATACATATACAAAGAGCTACAACTTTTATTTGAAACATTTCTCTGGGAAAATTCATTTAAGGGCAGTTATGGAGGGGTAGTGTTACGGCTTCCTCTAAAGTGTTATTTTTCAGTTTATTATACAATCCTATCAACTAAATAATATTAATTAGAATTAAATATGTTGCTGAAATTCCCGAGTTTGAAAAAAATCGGGTGACCGGAAGTGCGTTAACTTTACCATTTCACTAAATGATTTTTTTTCACTTTTTCGCAAATTTCTCAAAAATGGTTCCGACGAAACTTCGTATATAAACTAAAAATACAAAGATCTACAACTTTTATTTAAAGCATTTCTTTGGGAAAATTCATTTAAGTGCACTTTTATGGCGGGCGGGTGGGTGGTTTTGCTCTAAAGTGCTATCCATAGTTGATTATACAATTCTTATCATCCAAACAAAAATTAATTAGAAATAAATAGATTTGCCAAAATTCCTGTGTTTACAAGAAAATTAGTAAACCGGAAGTGCGTTATAAAAGTTATTTTCAGTTTTCGATGAATTTCATTAAATTTGGAACACGAATTATAAAATTTGTAAATTATAATTTTAAGAACTGGAGTAAATGAAAGTTGTGTGAGTGTTTCACACCAGATTTTTCTTTTTTTTTTATAGATTCAGGAAGACGATGAAAACGTGTATTTCCGGTGAGAAATTTGATAACGAGAAACTGTACATGATTACATATAATACCTTCTTTCTCTTTACTCTCTAGGAATAAGAGAATTTTAAAGAATTTAAAACAATTTTTTGGGCGTGGTTAAATTTTGTCTTTAAATTTTAAATTGGTTGAAGATTTAATAGACACAAATTTTGTACCCACCTTTTCGCCCTCACCCCCTCTCTAAGGTGCCACTAGTTAGTGTTTTTCATTTTTTTTTAACTTGTACTTGCCACAGCCAATGAAAGTTATGGCCGTTTGGATCGTTAGTAGGGAGGGACTACAAGTTACCCCTAATTTTACTCCCACCTATTTATAATTCTCCCCACTCCTTTTATATCAAACCTCCTACACTGTATTATCCCCACTATTCCATACTACAATTTTAGCGTTTCAAGAAAAAAAAAAAAAAAAAATCTAACAATTATTTAGTACTATTTAAGTTGCCTTCCTAATTTTTAACCAGGAGCACAGATAGACATATAACGTTCATTACTTGTCTTGTCCTAAACACACACCAAAGCGTCTCCCCAACCTTACAATCAATTCACCACTTTAATCGTATTGATGGTAAATCGGGGGGGTGGGTATTTTGGTTAAATAAATCGCTTTTATAAACCAAAAACAAAAAACTGTTGCCCCCCGGCCCAATCAGGGGGGGCATACGTGCACAAACTTTACTAAGATTTTACGTAGGTGTAATTAATATAATTAGTTTAATGAAAAATAAAATGTTCCATAAAAAGGCTTGTGTATTTCCGGTTTGTTCTTGAAACGCGATAATTTTGGCGTAGTCTTATTTATATCTAATTAATTTTGTTTAGATGATAGAAATTGTATATAATCAACTATGATAGTACTTTACAGTAAAAACATAACCCCACCCCCTACACTAAAAACCCCCCCTTTAAATGACTTTACCAGGAGAAATGTTTCAAATAAAAGTTGTAGCTCCTTTATATGTGTAGTGTCACATACTTAGTTTAAAGAAAATCCTTTGGAGCCATTTTCTTAGAAAATACCAGAAAACTGAAAAAATACATTTCAGTAAAAAACGCACTTCCGTTCATCTGTTTTTTTTTTTCAAATTCGGGAATTTCAAAAACATATTTAATTCTAATTAATATTATTTAGATGATGGAATTGTCTAATAAACTAAAATAGCACTTTAGATGAAAACCTAACTCAACCCCTCCCCTATAACTGCCCTTAAATGAATTTTCCCAGAGAAATGTTTCAAATAAAAGTTGTAGCACTTTGTATGTGTAGTTGATATAACAAGTTTGAAGAAAATAGTCGAGCCATTTTTGAGTAATTCGCAAAAAAGTAAAAAACAAAAAAAAACTAGTAAAGTGGTACTTCCGGCAGAGGAATTTTGACAGATAACGTAATGTCAGATCAGATTTTTCGTTTTTGAGCTATACTGTTCACATACATACATACATACACACACACACACACACACACACACAATTTGCTAAAAACCACTTTTTTAGATTCGGGGGACCTCAAAACGGATACTTCCGGTGAAAACTCGATATAGTAAAAATTTGCCACGATTACCAATACTTCCTCTTTACCAGGAGTAAGAGAAAGTAAAAAAAAAAAACAGTAAAGTGGCACTTCCGGTTTCCTGCGATTTTTTTTGGTTTTGCAGATATTGCAGACAAGACAGACGGATAAGATACACAGGTAAGGGAATAGCTAAGTGGTTAGCGAACTGGACTTCCACGCGGAGCACCCGGGTTCTCGTCCAGCTGTGCTACCCTTAGATTTTTTTTTCTTTCTAGCAGCCTCTACTACAGCTCACTGTCCTGTGATGGACAGTGTTATCTGTAACGAGAGAACACTGTCCTGGGAGGCCGGCAGTGCCCTGAGAAGGCACCGGGCGCCAATCACCATAGATGTTGACGCGCCTTAAATTATAAAAAAAAAAAAAAAATGGAAGTTACAAGGCGCGTAACTTCTCGCAGGGAATTTTTTTTTTTCAAACTTGGTACCACTGCTGTGTGGCGGGAAGCCAGCTGAAACGAAGCACGAGCAGTGCCGGGCGTAAAGTAGTTTTCCAACTCTCGTTATGCTGAAGCGTTCTCATTCCTCCATTTCCCACCAAGTGTTGCTACGCTAAATGAATTGCAATGCGCATGAGCATCGCCGCGATTAATCGCCAAATCATTTCAGTTTATGGGAAGGACGTTATGTCAAACTAGGGCAAGGTGAAAAGTGCTCGGCCTAGCCCATAGATGGCACTGTTATACATGAAATTACTGTTTTATTATGTTGGTACACTTGTTGCAAAAGTAAATACCAGATGTGAATTTGATCAGACAAATAGTTTTGTTTTATTACGGCTGTTTAAAGTAAGCGTGTCGTGTGTTTTTGACAAAATGAATAAACTCGGAATATCGTTCCGTCATAGAATTCTTCGTTTTACACGGTTTATCGCCAATAGAAATTTATCCAAAGTTGGTGAAAGTGTATAAGGAGTCTACACCTTAGTTATGAACAGTAAAAAAAAATGGGCAGCTGAGTTTAAACATGGTCCGTACATCGATAGAAGATAATCTACATGAAGGACGGCCAAAAACTGCAACTATCGAAGAAAATATCGAGACAATTAAAGGTGTACGAGATAGATCTAAGGTTGTAAGCATCTCAGAAGAAACGGTACGGCACATTTTATACGAAGAACTCTGTATGAGAAAGCTTTGTTTAAGATGGGTGCCACTTTTGTTAAATGCTGATCACAAACAAATAAGGGAAATCGAGTTTCTCAGCAATGATTTGGTGCCATTTTGAGAAGAATCCAACCGATTTTCTGCGCCGTTTTATTACGATGGATGAAACATGGATTCACCACTTTACACCTGTGTCAAAACAGCAATCCAAACAGTGGCTCTACACCGAAGAAAGCAAAGACAATTGCATCAACTAGAAAGGTTATGGCTAGTGTTTTTTGGGGATTCCAACAGGGATTCTTTTAATTGTCTATCTACCTGCCAAAGGATCAAACAATTAATGGGGGAGAATACTACGCACAACTTCTTGACCAACTGATGACAAAATTTGAGATTTGAGGCCTGGTTTTTTGGAAAAAATCCTCTTTCAACCAAGACATTGCAACCGCCCTCAAAGTCGCGCTTTGGCAATGGGAAAATTGAGGGATTTGATGTATGAATTGTTGGAATATCCTCCCTATTCACCAGATTTGGCTCCCACTTACTTTCATCTATTCCCTAAACCTTAAAAAATTTGTGGCTGGAAAACGTTTTTGGGTAAAATGGAAGAGGTGATTGCAGCGATAAATGTCAAACTAGGGCAAGGTGAAAAGTGCCCGGCCTAGCCCATAGATGGCACTGTTATACATGAAATTACTGTTTTGTTATGTTGGTACACTTGTTGCAAAAGTACATATCAAATGTGAATTTATATCTCGGTGAGCCTGGGAAGGCTAGCTACGGTCTTTCAGGCGGAGCTAGTCGCGATTATTATCTGCGCCGCCGAAATAAGAAGACGGGGAGTGTATAACTCCAGAGTCGTCATATATTCGGATAGCCAGGCTGCTCTGCGGGCAATTGACTCGTGGGAGATCAGCTCAAGGCTGGTGTGGGACTGCCTAGGTGCCACTCAGGGAAATTAGTAGCCATAATAAGGTCTTCCTGGTTTGGGTACCTGGGCACTCGGGTTACAGAGGCAATGAGGCGGCGGACCGCCTGGCCCGGGAGGGTTCAATGAGAGCACTTATCGGGCCGGAGCCGTTCTGTGGTGTCTCAAGATGCCTCAGGAGTGCATCCATTAAGCTATGCATGCAGGACCGATCAAGGGAATGGTGGGTCAAAACTCCAGGCCAGAGGCAGGCGAAAACGTTTATTCATAGCCACTCGCCCAAGCTAACTGCGGAACTACTCCAATTAGGCCGGGTAGCCATAAGGATAGCAGTTGGCGTTCTCACTGGCCACTGTAGATTAAATAAGCATATGCATCGCATGGGCCTGGCAACGGATAGCCTGTGTAGGTTTTGTCAGGAAGAAGAGGAGACGGCACTGCATGTGGTATGTCAGTGCGAGGGCTGGTCTGGCTAAGGTACCGCCTCTTTGGTAAAGAGAAGCTGGTGCCAACAAGCCTCAGCCGGGGCCCTCTCTCGGACCTATTAAGTCTTTTAAGGCAAGCAGGACTCGAGAGGTGCTCTGATGGCAGGTGCTCTGATTGACCACCTGGGAGTCCCCCCCCAATTCCACAGTCCGGTTAAGGACAGGATAGGGGGAGGGTCTCCAACTCGGGAGGTGCCACAATAGATCCTTGGGGTGTCGCGGTAGCGTAGGCTGAAGAGCCAATTCCCCCGTTAGAATCTATCTAATCTATCTAAATGTGAATTTGATCAGACAAATAGTTTTGTTTTATTACGGTTATTGTTTCAATAGTAGCGTATTGTGTGTTTTTTGACGAAATGAATAAACTCGGAATATCGTTCCGTCATAGAATTCTTCGTTTTACACGGTTTATCGCCAATAGAAATTTATCCAAAGTCTGGGGAAAGTGTATAAGGAGTCTGAGAAGGCTACGGGCGTCAATCACCATAGATGTTGACGCGCCTTAAATTTAAAAAAAAAAAAAAAAAAAAATACAGACTAATTGCCTAAAAATACGGACTTTTTCCGGTAACGACCGGTTCCAGTGGGCCTCATAACGAATATTTGCAGTGATTTTCCCCAGGTATATGTGTTTAAGCAGAAATCCTTCTGGTTCATATATTTTTGATTGGTTGATCGAATAAAACAAAACACGCAGTTCAATTTAGATACTTTTACGACCGACATCTCTCAGGATGATTTCGGGCAAAATCCATCAACCAGAAGTGTACAACTTCACTAAATGTTTATTTAATTTTTTTTCGTGATTTTTTCTCGGGGGGGGGGGGCTTCAATGATTTTTCTATGGATATATCTACTGAGTTAAAACTATTGTTCTTATCGTGCGATATCGTGGTTAGATTTTCACGAAATTGAGTTTTTACACCGGATGAATACAAGTTTTTATGAGGTGTCTTATCCTGAGTTCAAAACAAAAATAATAATAATAATTGCAGGAAGTTAAAAACTTGGTATTTCCTCCGTTTAAGAAAACTAAACATCGGCATTAGCCACGAAGATTTTTTTAAGGGAAATTCCATCAACCGGAAGTATCACCAAAGTATTTTTTTTTGTTTTTTTACTTTTTCTTACTCCTAGTAAGTGGAAGTATTAAATAAAACGTAGTATTAATTAATTATTAAAACGGAAGTATTAAATTAAACGATTACAAATCAAACGAACCCAGACGAGCTGGGTTGAGAGGGTTTTCCAAATGGATAAACAAATAGATAAGCATCAGAGACATTTTCCGTGGTAGCCTGCTTCATTTCGTGGTCATCGACCGGTTTCGGGCGTTCGCCCAACTTCAGGATGCGTTATTCAGACAGTGTGACAACACAGACTTGCACAGAGCAACTTAGTTTTCACACTAACAGAGTTAGTCTGTGCAATTCTGTGTTGTCACACTGTCTGAATAACGCATGCTGAAGATGGGCGAACGCCCGAAACCGGTCGATGACCGGGCATCGGAAAATGTCTCTGATGCTTTCCAGCTCTGCGGAACCAACCACCACAACAAATAAATAAACCTTTGTTAAAATAAAATAATAAGGAAAAACAAGTATATAACAAAAAAAAAAAAATCTGGTGTGAAACACTCACACAACTTTCTCTTACTCAGTTCTCAAAATGATAATTGACAAATTTATAGTTTGTGTACCAAATAAAATGAAATTCGTCGAAAACTGAAAAAACTGTTCAGTAAAAGCGCACTTCCTGTTTACTAATTTTCTTGAAACTCGGAATTTCAGCCATCTATTTATTTCTAACTAATTATGTTTGGATGATAGAATTGTATAATCAACTAGGATACAATTCATTTAGCACTTTAGAGAAAAACATAACCCCACCCTTCCCCTAAAAGTGCCCTTAAAAGAATTTTCCCAGAGAAATGTTTTAAATAAAAGTTGTAGATCCTTGCATGTTTAGTTTATATATGAAGATTCAAAAAAATCGTCGGAGCCAGTTTTGAGAAAATTGCGAAAAAGTGAATAAATCATTTATTAAAGTGGTAGAGTAAACGCACTTCCGGTTATACGATTTTTTCAAACTCGGAACTTCAACAACATATTTAATTCTAATTAACATTATTTAGAGACAGAATTGTCCTAAAAACTGAAATAGCACTTTAGATGGAAACCCTAACCCCCACCCTCCACCAAGAAGTGCCCTTCAGTGCCATTTGCCCGGAGAAATGTTTCAAATAAAAGTTGAGCTCTTTGTATGTGTAGTTGATATACCAAGTTTAATGAAAATCGTCGGAGCCATTTTTGAGAAAATCGCAAAAACGTAAAAAAACCAACTAGTAAAGTGGTACTTCCGGTTGAGGAATTTTGACAGATAACTTAGTGTCAGATCCCAGGGTGATACCTAAACGGAATTTCAAGTTTCAACTTTCTATGGTTTTTCGTTTTTGAGCTATGCTGTTCCACCACACACAACGGACAACACACACCACACACAACACACACGGAACACCACACACACACACACAACACACACGGACACACACCCCACAAAACACAGAGACCCTGTGCTAAAAAACCACTGTCTTTGGACACAGGGGACCTCCCCCCCCCCCCCCCCCAAAACGGATATTTCCGGTGAAAACTCGATATCGAAAATTCGATTACAAAAAAGAAATGAATCAAATTAAAATAAAGAAAAAGGGAAAGGAAAGCTGAGCGCCAAGTTGTTGAAAATCAAATTGATAAACAAAAGAAAGAAAAGAAATTGATAAATCACTTGTGGCAACAGCGAACCGTTGTAGTGTATAAGTAACTAATAATCAGCTGTGCTGCTATCTGTGGTCACAATTAATAAACCAAGGTTGAATGTAGATATATACATATATAATTATTTATTTAAAAGAACATTTCCATACATCAAGGAAACTTCAGTCTAAAATTTGACAAAAATAATACATATCCCCTATTCCAGGCCCTGGAACATATATAGTGATAAGATAAACAAAATAATTCTGTTAATAAGAAAGTAATTACAAAACAAAAAATGAATTAAAACTAAGTAAAAATGATGCTTAGTTATTAATTGAACGAAACTATTCAGTATGTATTGTGGAAAATAACTTTTCTATTCCTTTCCACCTTTAGGTAGCCGCCGGTTTATTTCAACTATTACTCGTATGTGGCTAATTAAATATAGATTTTATAGGAATACTTGCTGTGATCAGGTTGGTTTTTTATTTCTCCTCTGAGTGTCCAAATCCACCTTCTTCTCTGCATTATCCGGGACGTCTTCTTCTTCCAGACGAACTGTCAGATGGGCAACACTGAGGATAGCAAGTGGGTGCTCCAAAAATCTGGCAATGCCGATGATAAAGAGAAATTCAAAACACAGCACTCACAGAGAGCTCTTCTTTAGCGGCTACGAACTAACTGTAACTCTACCTCGTACACACGCGCGCACGAGCTTATCATACAGTAATGTTTATAGTAAGTCCAAAGTTTATCTATAAACTTCTAATTTGGCCCTAGATAGCACAGCCCCTCTTTCTTCGGAGAAGAAAAAGAGTGGGAACCAAGGATAGGAAGGTTGGGGATTCTATGAAATGGGATTATAAGGAGAAGGATGTGGCTTCAGTTGCTCAATATGCCAGCAGCCTAACGGTCTACCCTCCATATCCTCTAACTCCGCAATGTGGTTCGACGCTATTCGTTTAATCCTACACTGGATGAACTTTGGTGCCAGTTTTCACGCGAAATGTTGGCTCGCATCTGATAGAGCATGGTTCATTTTCCAAACAATATCTCCTGCATGGTATCTAGCCGAAAGCCGCCTGTGATTGTATTGCCTCGCCGCCTTCTCGTATGCCCTTGCTAATCTATCTCTAACCTCTTCAAAAAGAAGGGGCATCTTGGCCAATTGTCACACTCAAGTCTCCCAATCTACTCGGTGATTACCTCGTCCGAGCGCAATTCCACATACTCTATTTGCCTGAACTCTTTAATTCTCGACCGAAGTTGAGATAGGCCGGTGTAAATCCAGTTGTCTCATGAACCGCTGTTTGTAGAGCAAAGCTAAATTTTGGAAGCTCCCGATCCCAACTTCTGTGATTATCTTTCACATACGACGACATCATGGTCTTGATGACCCGGTTCGCTGTCTCTGTCGGGTTGGCTTGCGGGTGATACGCCGCGGTGTACCATATCTCTCCTCCATATTTTTCTACCAATCTCTCAAATTCAGCGCCTACAAACTGCGTTCCATTGTCACAAATTACCCGCTGAGGTGCTCCAAACCTCAAAATGATGTTCCCTTCCACCAATCTTGAGATCGTTTTTACATTTGCATGCCTCAGCGGCAACAGTATACTATACTTGGTGAAGTAATCTACTATAACCAGCAGATATCTATTCTGTTTCGATGAAACATGAAGAGGGCCCATCAAGTCTGCCGAAATAATCTGCCAGGGCTCGCTGACTACTTTCTGTCTCCCCATTTCTCCAGCTGGCTACTGTTGCGAGGGTTTGTTTTGCCAACAAATACTAGACTTCGCTACGTACCGGGCCACATCGGCTGCCATAGTTGGCCAATAATGTCGTTCTTTGATGCGTTGGAGGGTTTTAAAGCCTCCAAGGTGGCCGGACAGCGGGCTGTCATGATACTCCTGAAGAATATCCAACTTTTGTCGTTTGGGGATTACCAGTTTCCAGGAATATGGCTAGTCACTCAACATTTTGTTCGGCCCTTCAGTGACACGGTTAAACAGCTTCCGGTTTTCAGATACAGCACAGCCGTTATACATATTATAAATTTACAATAAAATATAATTTTTTTTTTCCAACTTATTCAAATTTAATTTAACCGTTATTTACGGCAGTTACATCCATAGGATCTAACCCTACGTTATCTCTGTCGAAATTTCTCAACCGGAAGTACCACTTTACTAGTTGATTTTTTACTTTTTTGCGATTTTCTCAAAAATGACTCCGACAATTTTCTTCAAACTTGATAAATCAACTACACATACAAAGAGCTACAACTTTTATTTAAAACATTTCTCTGGGAAAAATTCATTTAAGGGCAGTTTTTTGGGGGAGGGGTGGAGGGTTAGGTTGTCCTCTAAAGTGCTATTTCAGTTTATTAGACAATTCTATCATCCAAATAATTTTTCAGGCGGGCTTAACGTCCAACTACCAAATTAGGTGTCGTGGACGGGGGCGGAAGCACCTACTTTACTATTAACATTTTTAAACAAATATAAAATTTAGCAGTTATACGCTGGACTCGAACTGGGGTCCTCCCACTTACAAGTCCACGCTCATAACCACTACACCAACACCCGCCCCTCATCCAAATAATATTAATTAGTATTAAATGTGTGTTGAAATTCCCGAGTTTGACAAAAATCGGGATGACCGGAAGTGCATTTACTTTACCAATTTAGTAAATGATTTTTTTTTCACTTTTTCGCGATTTTCTTGAAATTCTGTATATAAACTACACATACAATGATGTACAGTTTTTATTTAAAATATTTCTCTGGGAAAATTCATTTAAGGGACTTTGGGTGGGGGGGGGTAGAGGGGGTTACGTGTTCCTCTAATGTGCTATTTTCAGTCGACAATTTGTATACAATTCTGCAACTGTGTAATATTAATTAGACTAATATATGTGCTAAAAATTTTTCCGTTTTGAAAAAAAATCGCCATTTCACAGTGTAAGAAAAAAAAATCTGGTGTGAAACACTCACACAACTTTCTCTTACTCCGTTCTCAAAATTATAATTGACAAATTTTATAGTTAGTGTACCAAATTTAATGAAATTCGTCGAAAACTGAAAAAACTGTACTTCCGGTTTATCAATTTTCTTGAAACTTGGAATTTTGGCGAATCTATTTATTTCTAATTAATTTTGTTTGGATGATAGGAATTGTATAATCAACTATGATAGTTTAGAGAAAAACATAATTCCACCCCTCCCCCATAACTGCCCTTAAATGAATTTTCCCAGAGAAATATTTCAAATAAAAGTTGTAGCTCTTTGTATGTGTAGTTGATATACCAAGTTTAAAGAAAATCGTCGGAGCCATTTTTGAGAAAATCGCAAAAAAAGTAAAAAAAAAAACAACTAGTAAAGTGGTACTTCCGGTTGAGGAATTTTGACAAATAACATAATATCCGGATCTCATGGTGATACCTAAACGGAATATCAAGTTTTAACTTTCTACGGTTTTTTCGTTTTTGAATTATGCTGTTCACATACATAAGCCCACACACACAGACCATTTGCTAAAAACCGTTTTTTTTTTAAAACCGTTTTTTTTTTTGACTCCGGGGACCTCAAAACGGATATTTCCGGGTGAAAACTTGATATTGAAAATTTGACACGATTACAATACTTCCTCTCTTACTCCTAGTAAGTCTTGTAAGTGTTTCACACCAGATTTACTTTCAAGTGTTCTGTTGAGAAAACATCTTTAATTGACATAATTATCATCAGCTGAGAATGTGGTTTACTGTGGGGTAGAAGAGGTAACCTTTCTTTAGTGAAGGTTATATTTTCACATAACCTGTACTTTATTTAATATGCTTACTGCAGCCTCATTAGACTCGTAGCTAAGTTCAAGGGAATGTTCTGTTAAGACCCCTAAGACCTTTTTACCCTTCACCCTCTTCTAATAACAACGCCATTTTCTTTTGTCAAGAACTTCTGCAACAAAACCATCCCCTTTCTAGTTATAGCAGAACTCTCGCCTCCCTCATTTTTGTCTCCTTTATCACTTCCTTGTACACACCAACCAAGTGGCAAGGGCCAAGTGGTTTAGGTGCCTTGTCACTACTTAAGCCTTTTTTGTTATAAGCTAGAAACACACACAAAAGAAAGACGTTTCAAAACTTCTTAAGTGTAATCAATTCTCTTCTATAGAGGCAGGCATGGATTATAACTTTATGCTAATAGGGTGGTTTTAGGGTGTGGGGGCGTTTCTTATATACTATTTACTTCACCAGTTTCCTCTTTAAAGGCACCCTTGACATCCCAAGGGTCATCCTAAAAGGGTTTTTTACAAGTCTTTTCTTTCTTTTAATTACTAAAAACAATGCAATCTCCCCACGCCGATTTGGAGGTCACGGATTTTACACTTTTCTACAATTTATAAAAAGAATGTTTTGCACTTCCCCGGTTTGATCGATTTTTCTTCGAATTCCGGCAATTTTGGTAACAAATTAAAATTATTTTTAATATTAGCTTTAAATTAGATTAACAATGTGGCGGCAGGAACCAAAATGATTATAGCACGCCTTCCATGCGAATCCTCCATTTTCAGCTTGTGGCTACGGGATTGCTTACAACCAAACTGAATAAACCTTAACACCATCAGGCCAGTGCATTCATAAAACAATGTATACCAGGAGGTTACTTACTCAGCTTTACAGAATCTGGCACATAGCGTATGTGGGAAGGGAACCAAACCCTACGCTATCCAAAGTCCCCTTCCACCACTGGGCACCCCATAGAGCTAACACCTCCCCCAAGACCGTGCTTAACCCATCCAAAGTCACCGCAATCCAAACAAATTATGGTCACTTGGCCTTACCTACATAGTAGGTAGTAGGTAAGTTATGGTCCCTGCCACAGGGAGGCGGACCTCTACTTATCCGTCTAGTCCTTCGCATTACCGCAACTTCTCGAGCAAACTCCATAAAGTCTTTAAAATTTGTTGCACTTTTTGTCAATTTTCTACAGTCTCCCGGCCATTTTTCTCCCCTCTTCCTATCAGCTTGAATTCCATATGGATTCTTGCCTCGTCGAGGTGAGAACACCGGAAGAGAACTTGGTACCTTCACCGTGGTACAATTAAGGGGAATCTTTCAATTCTAGCTCATAGAGCTTTGAGTTGAACTCCCCATGGCCCATAAGGTAATGTGTTACGATTTGGGATAGCTCCAACCATCGAATCGACAGTCTGTGATGCAGATTCGGGAAGAACTCATATGTGGTTCTCCCTTTCTCCGCTTCATCCCGGGTCTCTGCCACTTCCCAATCTCGTATTCTCGGATCTTTTTCTTTATAAGGGCACTAGGCTTCTGACTGGACAGCTCCTCGCCATCAAGGACAATCATTACCTCTTTCTTATGCTTGTGGGTAAGGGCCCTCATCTTTGCAAGGAGATCAAGCGGCAACACACCAGCGATCACTGTTTGTTCAAGTAGTTGCTACAGTGCACTGCCTAGGCAAATGGAGTCGCAACGCTTTCCCTTTGAACATCGCCGGCATATATTGATTCAGCATTCCCTGGAAGGACTCTGTAGCCACACTTTTCTGCCGTATTCAATGAAATCCTTTTATTAGACTCCTGTTGAGGCGGCTCTGGGATTACTGCAAAACTCTTCCCTGTCAGGTGAGACTGTCGACTAGATCCTTGCAGCATTCCACACGGTTTCATCGCTGCCCAGGGTTGGTGATGGTTAGAATTGCTCCCTGGGAATCAACAAACAAAAGAATCCTGATCCAGGGTTCTTTGGCAACTGCCTCGAGCCCTTAATCGCAGTAAGCAAGCTTAATCGCAGTAACCTCACACATTGGTTATGGTTATGGTCACCTTACACCTTCCGGTTATGTTTCAGTAGGTCCCTGATAAATTTAGGCGAATATTTCTTGAAAAAGAGTATTGCCTGTCACTGTCCTGGTGTTCTCTCCCACCATTGCAGGCGCTGGTTCTTGTATCCAACCTTTGATGGAAGTTTGAATCAGGATCTTGGACAAAATCGCAGAAGTGTTTTGGGACTAATGTCCTCGCCAGGACATCCGCCTTTTCGTTGTCCAAAAAAAAAACAAAAACAAAACTGCATTTCCTGGCATTCAAGCTTATTCTGAACACCCACTTCGGTTAGGTACAGTCCCACAACAGTCGTGAGACTAATTGGTGTGACCGGAAATGCCTTCAAAGCAGCCTGACTTTCCTCCCTACTAAATACTTGCCTTAAAATCTCCATAGCGAGAAGCTGCAGCGCCAACCTCCCGTCTGAGTCTTAGGAGCCGTCCGTATACCAGATTAAGTTACCGAGCAGAGGAGGGCCACTATCTTGGAACTTGGAATTCGTCCTAGCAGTTGGCATACCTATTACTATTATATAGACGATAGAATCCCATAATATACTGAAATGGCACTTTAGGGGAAAGCAAAAAGGGAATCACCACAACGCCTAAAAAGGAATTCTCCCGGAGAAACGTTTCAAATAAAAATTTGGAAAATTAAAAAAATTTGTATGTCTGTGTGTTAAAAGAATATCTCAAAAACAAAAACAAACAAACAAAAAACGCAAGAAGCAAGAATTTGATATTACTCTGTTTAGGTATTTCCTACCACCGTATCTGACACCAAGGTTTCGAGCAAAAATTTGTCAACCGGGGAATAAAATTTTATTGAAGTTTTTATTAATGCCTATCAATATTGAAACATTTTCCCCAAGAAATTTGGTTTTTGGGGAAGCTGGTATTTGTGTGTGTGTGGGGGGGGGGGGGATTTTGCTCTAAAAATCCACCAGGAATTATTGTATTAATTATTATCAGATATATCTATTAGTTGGCTTATCGGCCAGGAGGTATCCAAAAAAACACCAAATAATTTTTAAGTGTTTTTTTATTTGAAACCCAACGTTTCGGCAAACATTGTTTACCTTCTTCAGGGGCTATCTTAGAGTGAGAGAAGTTTGGAAGTCTTGTCACAAAATGTTTGGTTATGTCTGTAGTTATGAGTGTACCTCCTGGCCGATAAGCCAACAAATAGATACATCTGATCATTTCTAACGCCCAACAATTGCTACAATTTGTTATTAATTATTATATTAAATTTATGTTTCAGATGATGACAGACCTATGGATTGTTCACGCAATCAAATCGTTAATCGTAATGAATATAATAGTTCAGATGATTCCGACCAAGATATCGATATAGTTGGCGATAGTGATAAATGTAGGCCTGGTAGTTGGGCATAACCTGATCTTTATCTTCCATTATTGTATTTAAATATTGTACAATGTGTATTGTAAATAGAATTTGGAGCGAAGTGTTTTTTTGTTTTGTTTTTTGTTTAAATGGGAAGATTTAGCAATTTGGGTTTTGATCGAAGTACAGTGTTTAAAGAGGATTTTTGGGGGGCGAGGCCGGAACCGTTTTCTGTCCCGTCAAAGACTGCTCAATCCTCCTCTTGAATCCAACATCTTGGAATGTCCACTACCAAGAATGGATTCTCTGTAGCAAATCAAAGTTGGATGCAAAGAAGGACATTATGTTACTTCAGCAGGTTGTGGCTTGTCGTACCCCACTCTCCTACCACAAAAAAAGAAAAAGAAGAAGAAGGATATGCTTCATTAAGTCAACGGCACATGCCCTTACACATGCCTCACTTTTGGGTAACGACAGAGACTTTGGTAAATTTTGGAACATGTCTCTGCACTTCCCTTAATAATTATGATTTTGATCTTTTTTTTGGAAGTATTTACCCAATAAAGATGTGTGGTAAATCGCAAGGGGTCCTAAGGTATTGCATGCATCTCTCCAGGGAGCAGCCCCCCCCCCACTAGCACCATGGGTTTCTTAGCTCAGTATTCCATGCTAGCTGATCCATGACGGGCAAAGCTGGGAAGTGGCTATGTAAACTTCCAAAGTCACTTTGCTTAGGCGATAGAAGAGGAGTAATTATTAATGATAAAGGTAAAAGATTTGTGTAGGCTTAAATCATTGTTTTAGAATTCACATGGAATCTTTCGGACCCACACCTGGATCTGTGGGTTACCTTTACAAAGAATTGGCATCTTTACAGACATATGAAATCACAGATATGGCGATGATTCCTACAAGGTAACATCAGTAAGAGCCATCGAATACACAGAAATACTATCATTTGCACTGTGTTTAACGTCACAGAGATTAGCGTCCATATTGGGCCCCTAGAGCACCAAAAGCTTTGGACTATCATCAACATGGATATTGTCTAAGTGGGGAATCACTCAGGATGGATAGCATTGTATTCATCTTAATATCATGGCAACGTTAGTAGGCAATATAATCTTTAAGGCTTCCGCGGGCTGCCATAAAACACTTAGGTCTTCAAGTTGAGACAGCGTCAGTGATTGGTTATAAACTGACGTTTCACCCATATTACAATAGGCTATTTTAGGGTAGTGTCGCCTTTAAAGTAACCCAAAAACCCACAATTACCAGGCACAGAACTTTGATCATAACCAAGTCTAAGTTTTAGAGGCGACACTATCCTGAAGAAGCCTTTTATAATATGGGCGAAACGTAGGCTTATAACCAACAGCTGACGCGGTCTCAACCCGCAAAGACCTAAGTGTTTTTACTTAAGCAATGACACAGTTCTTCTGAGCACAAAGGGACTCTTGTCAGAGGAGGAAGATCTTTAGGAGGTCTTACAAATTTTGGGTGCTCCTACAGGACTGTACTCTAAAGTCAGAGGTGTCCTCTAAGAGTAAGTGCAAACCTCCTAACAGCTTACCATAACACAATGCATCCAATACCTCCCGATCGACTCATAACCCCATGATGCTAGCAATTATCCATTAATTAAAAAGCCCAACAGATCCAACATGAGAGGATGAACAAGTCAAGCCGGGTTACCCAAACTAAAGGCTATAGCGATACAAAGTAATTGATTATTAATTGCGAAAACTTGTCGCCTTGAATGGTTGAGTATCAAAAGTTAAAACTCAAAACTTAAAAGAGAAAATCGCCCCCCCCCGAACAAAAATTTGTGAAAGCATAATTTATATTAAAAATTTTATAAGTCCAAAAAATATAAAAAAAAAATTGTATAAAATTAAATTATAATTAATTAATATTAAACATAATAGGTTGTATAAGAATAGAAGCATTGTAAGTAGAAGAACAAGCTAGTAACAGAAAACTTAAAAGAAGTAACCCAAAAACTCATAGTTCCCAAGGTACAGCATCAATAACCAACTAAAAACACCCATATTCCTTGTCAGAACCCAGAACTAGTGCAATAATCCAACTAAAGCTACCTATATATTTTGTAAGAAGACAGAACTCCTCTGAAACTACCATATTCCATGTCAGAATCATTGATCTCAGGTTATAAACCATTAAGGTTACCCATATACCTTGTCAGAACACTCATCTGCAGATAATAACCCTTAAAGCTACCTTTATTCCTTGTCAGAACACGGATCTCCACTGAAACTACCCCATTCCAAGTCAGAATATTATTCTCAGGTTTGCCATACTCCTTGTCAGAACACTCACCTCAAGATAATAACCCAACTAAAGCTACCTATATTTTTTCTCAGAACACAGAACTCCACTGAAACTACCGTATTCCAAGTCAGAACATTATTCTCAAGCTATAAACCATTAAGGTTAACCATATTCTTTGTCAGAACATTCACCTCAAGATAATAACCCAACTAAAGCTACCTATATACTATGTCAGAACACAGAACTCAACTGAATCTACCATATTCCATGTCAGAATCATTGATCTCAGGTTATAAACCATTAAGGTTACCCACATACCTTGTCAGAACACTATCATTAAGATAATAACCCAACTAAAGCTACCTATATTCCTTGTCAGAGCACTGAAACTTAGGTATTAGAACACTCAAAGTACATAGAGGATATTCCTTAAGAGAACATAGATGTCACACAATAAACCATTAAGACTACCCACAATTCATGTCTGAACATTGATCTCAGGTAATAACCCAATAAAGCTAACTAGAGATTCATTGTCGTGAACACGCGCTACAGCTAATAACCCGCTCAAACTAATTGGAGATTCTGAGTTATATCAGAACACGTAACACCACTAAAATTACCATATTCCATGTCGGAACAGTGACCTCGTGTAATAAACCATTATGGGTGCACATAGTCTTTGCCTGAAAACTCGTCCCAGCTGATAATCCACTGAAAACCCATATTACTGTTCAGAACATTGAAATCAGGTTAACACCCATTAAGGCTACTTATGTTTCCTGAGAGAACATTCACCTCAGGCAATAACCCACTATTATTATATATAACTGGGTGCCTATGGCGTGGGACCTAAGCCTATGTGGCTTTTATCCCCTTCCCCCAAATTATCCTCCTAATTAATCTCCCCCGGTAGTCTACCGGTTTGTCTACAAGTATCCTAAAATATCTTTCAGCTCCAACCCTCCCAGGCAGTCCTGCGAGAGGGATGCCCTCCCAAATACACGAAACCTAGTACCAGCGAAACGGGACACTGACATAAATAGTGATACACCGTTTCCCTGACTCCATCATCACAGTTCTGACATATGGGACTAGACGTCCTCCCTATATTATGCAAATGACCCATGTGTACCCAGTCACTATACCCACCAAGTTCCTCAGTCCTATCCTACTAAGGAACAGGAGGTAGTCTGAAACCCCATGCTTAGTCCCTTTGATAAATCTTTTAGTCTGGAGGCACCCCTGCGTGTCCTACCAGCATTTCTCCAAAACCCTCGTCTTCCAAAGTCTAATCTGACTATCTCAGAATGGCAAGGGCTGGCTCGGGACCACAAAAAAGGTAAGGAGATCCCTCCTTAGCCAGCCGATCCTCTCTCTCATTGCCCTCTATTCCCGCATGTCCAGTAGAGCTGCACTTTGCCCTTCCGAGCTAAGGTATTAGGCCTTCTCCTACATTCTCCCACCAATTTCGAACTCCAACATGGCTTGCTCAAAGCCCTCAGTGCGGCCTGACTATCAGAAAATATCCGCAACTCTTTAAATTCTCCCTGCCACTCCCCCGCAAGGCACAGCATTCAATAATGCCCATGACCTCAGCCTGGAAGAAAGTGGCCATACCACCCAAGGCCACAGATCTCCCTCAATCTAATTCCTGCAACCATGCCCTAACAGATCGGTTTCCTTCTGTCTAGAGCCATCCGAATAGCAGCAAATAATGCTATGAGAGTATTCTCCCTCCCCCCAAACTGCTGATGCTAGCCCCATACTCCCTCTAAAATCCCCATTTCTTGCTCGTTTCGTCAATTTTAGAGAGCAGGAACTGTTCACCTGCCAAATCTTATCCTCAATCCTAGTGTGACCACCATCCCCCCGCCCGAACGAAAGGTTCTCACCAATTCCCTTACGTCTCATTCTAAGGTAACCCTTTATTGCCTCGCTCACAACCACATACTGAAGAGGGTGTTAGCTCCAACAACATCTCCATTGCCGATGTCGGTGTCGTCCTCATCGTGCCAGTTATGGCCAAACCTTGCAACTTTTTGCTGTTCCTCCCTATCAAGGAACCCGTCCACATTCCACAGCGGCGTAGAGTATCCCCTTGTCTTCACTAACTTCTCATAGAACCGATGAAGGCCTTGTGGTTTAACTTCTTGTAACCCAGTAAAGCTACCTAGGTTTCCTTGCCAAGTTTAGCAGTTAATAACCCACTAAAGCTACCTATAATTCTTGATTGTACACTCAATTCAGATAATAATCCACACAAAACTACCTATATTCCTTGTCAGAATACTGAAACCAACCAATAACTCATAAGGTATACCTATATTTCTTGGTTTAAAAAACCTGAACCTATGCAATACTCTAAAATGTTGTCCCTAAATTCATTGCCTACAGTTCTGGAATACAGCGTATATAACCACTAAGATATCCAGAATACCCATTCTTATCCCTATAAAATTCATTTATTCACAAATTTAATTAAATTACTAATTATTCTTAATTTATGTAATTAATTACAAAACTTAATTAATATATATAAATTATTAATACAAAACCAATTATAAGCATGGTGGTATACATGAATGTAAATATTGTAGATAGATGTTAATTAATATAATGAACCAGTGACTTTAATTTAATTATAAATTGCAATTAACTTTTAAATTAAGAGTAAACAAATAATTAAACTGTAATTTGCAAAAAAAAAAATTATAAATGCAATAATGTATATATATTTTATTATTTTTATTGGCAAATAAAGTTTAAGAAAAAAAATATATATTAATTAATTTTCTGCCTTCATTAATTAATTAAATTATATCTTAGATTTTAAATAAAGTTTAATTCCACAACTTTAATTGAATAATTGAGGTCTGAAAAGATACTTGAGTTTCTAGGTTAAGATTGCGTCAGTGGTTTGCAGAAAAAAAAAAGACGTTGGCAAACGACACTGAAGAAGCTCATTGCAATATGGGCGAAACTTCGGTACATGTAGTGCAAACTACTGACGCGATCTCAACCCGATAACTCAAATGTTTTTTCGTGAAAATGGCCATGGAAACCTAAAAAGATCATAGATAATTTTAAGTCAGCTGTATTTTAAAGCAAGTAAGAACTTAGTTCAGCAGGATTAAAAGCAAATAATTTTTTTTAGTTCAACAAGGTTTAAAGCAAACTAAAATCTAATTCAATCAGATTCAAATCACGTAATCACGTAATCTTAGTTCAGCTGTGCTTGGATAAAAGAGGCACAGTTAGGTTCAGTAGGATTCAAAGGAAATCATTTTATCTATTATTTTATTCGAACGTAGCATGCATATTGATTTTGTTCCTGACCGGTTTCGGAATTTTCATCCAACATCAGAGCAAATTCACCAAGTTCGTGTAGAGAGTTCATTTCAACGTAATGTTTCTGTTACACTTACATTTGTTGGTTGTATATATGTGTTGATGATGTCCCAACTGAACATCCGTTCCACAAAACCTCCCTAACGGGCTCTAGAGAGGGTATATCCTCCTCCTCCACCTGGTAGCTACCAAGGTTCTTAAACCTTCTCTGAGTGGCAGCCTCGTGGCAGTCTGTTAGGAGATGAAATGGAGTTTCCAACAGCTCCCCATAGAATCTGCATGAGCTGTCACTTTATGTATTTGACATATATACAACAACAAGTGAAAGTGTAACAGAAACATTACGTTGAAATGAACTCCTCTACACGAACTTTTTGCTCTGAAAATTTGCTCTGATGATGGATGAAAATTCCAAAACCGGTCAGGAACAAAATCAATATGCATGCTACGACGGATAAAATACCAGATGTTTCAATGAAATCGTTTTAGTTCAACGCTGTTTAAAACAGGTTGAACTTGGTTCAGCTGTATTTGAAGTAAATAATCCCAAATTAGCTCAGTTTAAAGCAATCAGAACTTAGTTCAGCTGTGGATAAAGTGGGCAAAAAACTTTTTCACCAGGGTTCAAACCAGATAATTTTATGCAAAAAAAGAAATAGTTGAGTTCCGGGTAGAGACTGGTCAATGGTTTGCTAAAAACCGACGTTATGCCCATGTTGCAATCAGCCTGTTGAGGGTCGTTACGCCTTGAAAATGAATAAGGTGTCTTATCAAGATGTAACGACCCTGATGAAGAGGTTCAAAAGCAACAGTGGCGAAACGTCGGTTTTTAGTAAACCACTAACGTGGCCTCAACGCGGAAACTCAACTGTTTTACATGAAAATAGTCGCGGAAACCTTAAAAGATCAGATAATTTTAATTTAGACCAGAATTTAGTTCAGCTCCGTTTAAAGCAGATAATCCCAGTTAGCTTGGTTCAATACAACCAGAACTTATGATCTTTTAGGTTTCTGCGGTCATTTTTCATGAAAAACACTTCCGGAGAATCGGGTGGGATTGCCTTATTGGCTTTCAATGTGTAACGACCCTGATTGAAGAGGCTCATTGTAACATCGGCGAAACGTCGGTTTCAGTAAACCACTGACGCTGTCTGAACCCAGAACTTAGTTCAACAGTACATAAAGTAGCTAAAAATCTGTTCAGTATGGTTTAACAATATTTAAAAAAGCCTTGAACTTAAGTTCAGCTAAGTATAAAGCAGATAATCCCAGCTTAACTCTTTAGTAACAGATTGAGAATTATTACTAATCAGTTTCTTAGTCATCGGCATAAAACGTAGCAATTCTAAGTTAAAATTGATAAAAATCTACTTAAGGTCTTGATGTCCCAAGACTTCATTTAATTAACGATTTTATCCTTGCCTATTATTGTCCTTGTCTATAGGGAGGGAGAAGTGTATGTAGTTTAACGTGTATTGACACCCCGTGGGGGTCGCTACTCCCCAAAGTTACTGCATACAACAGATATCCCTTTTGCAAAACTTCATTATCTTGTTTAATTCCTGGACATTGTTTCCAGATTTCGACGTTTTCTTTTCAGAACCAATCGCTAAGAAATGCATGCACTATCCTTTTGGTAAACACCAGGACAAGTTCTGGACTAGTAACGAAGTTTTTTGATTTACCTATACCTTGCTGATAAAAGGCGACTTCGGCCATCCGGACAACGCACAGCCCAATACAAGCATCGTCTTGGCTTTCTTATCTTCTTATATTTCAAAAGATTCTCCTCTTATAGCTTACAGTGAGATTACAGATAATGAGATGATCTGCGTCCATGTCACCATCTAAACAATGATTCAACTTTATTCCAAATGAAAAGGATTTCGTTTCTGTACTTTATCAGGGTGCGGCTTGCACAATTCAAAGAGAATTATACATACGTCTGAGAGAATTATAAAAAGAAACCTAACTCCGATAGAGTTTGGAATATATACATATATATATATATATATATATATGTGTATGTGTGTTTTGTATGGACGTGATGGGTACTCCCCAAGTAACTGTATACAACAGATATTCCTTGGACGTAATTAAGCAAAGTAATATATTTTTCTCGTTATTATCTTTCAATTATTAATTTTGTCATACACTGAAAAATTTGTTGTAATTTTTAATTTTTGTCAGAAACACAAAACTTAATATAATAGAGGTGTCCTTAAATAAAGATGGCCCCCCTCTAACTTAAACTTTTCCTTTTCACTCATTTCTTTTTTATATTTTATGATTTATTATTTATTTTATTAATATAAAATAATTAGCTTTTTATTATAAAATTATTTAAAACAATAAACAAATATATATATTTTGAATTAATCTAGGGAATATTTTAGTTGTATAAAATCCTTGGACTTGTCAGACATGGCCGGGTAATTTTTTTTTTGCAGTGCTTCAGGTGTGTTTTATGTATAGTGCAATTGTTAACAAGATTTTTAAAAAATTTAAAATATTTTGTGTTAATTTTCAAATAATATTTTAAATGTGTAATTTATTAGTTTAATTTCCAAAAAAAAAAAGATAGAAAGTTTTAGTTAAGTAAAAAACGAAGTTTTTAAGTCCCTCCCTGATTTTGTTTTTATTATTTATTTATTATTTTTTTTTTAAAAGAACACTTCTTTATTAAAAGTTCTTTTTTAAATTTTAAAATATATAGGTACTTTATTTTTATTAAGTCCTATTTAAAATAAATAAAGCAAAGAAAAGTTTTTAAGCTATAATATGACATCTGGCAAAGATGCAATGGGGTACGTGTATTAAATATATTTAAAAAAAAAAAAAAATCATTTTGAGTACAACTTAAGTTTAGGTTATGTTTTTTAAAATTTTTTGGGAATAATTTATTTTTAATTTTTGATTATATTTTAAGGGAACAACCAATTTTTACATGTAAAGCTCATGTATTCCACATTGATCCAAAGACAAAAAGATCTTGGATTCCCGCTTCAGCTACAGCCGTTAGTGTATCATTCTTTTATGATTCTTCGAGAAGTCTTTATCGGATAATTAGTGTTGAAGGTACAAAGGTATGTAATTATTATTATTTTGTTTTAAACAATTTATTACTTATTTTGTCAGATAAATGCTGGTAGATTTGACATTCCACGTTTTATTAGTTACCCTACCACAATATCTGACTCGTAACGTTTCAGTTTTTGCTCCCAAAAATTTCGTATACTTTTTTACATATCACTTTACTTTAGCGTTTCAGTACAATGTATGGTTCTATCTACTACTTATATAATATTTCTAGGTTCTTAATGAAAGCCCGCAAGGACTATGATGTATTGCATGCAGTTATTTTGTGGAAGTAGGAAACAGCTTAGTACTACATACACTCTATACTTTATAGACAACGAACATACACATTACACAAGACTAGGGTCTCCATCTCCTAGTTAATGGCGTAAGCCAAGGGGGAAGGAAGGGATTTTAAGGATGTTTCCTATCGTATCCAGCATGCTGCCCATAGATTTTCTCTTCCTAGGAGCCTCTATAGCAGATGGGGCAGTTTTGTCTGTGCAGCTAGAGTCCGGGAATGCACTGAGAAGGCTCCCAGTGAATGGGGGGGGGCACACAATAGATCTTTCAGGTTGCAGTGCAATAATCTCCCTTTATAACAAAACTAAACTTTGATCTAGTGTGTGTGTGTGGCGACTTTCTTGTCGTGAAACAAGTACTATTGAGGATTATGAGTGTGAGAAAAAAAAAAATTGCAAACATTTTTGTGATACCCCCATTTATATTTGGTTTCAAATTATTATGTTTTGAGGATGCCATTTTATGTAATTTATTTGTATAATTAACTATATTTTACAGGCTGTAATAAATAGTACAATTACGCCAAGTATGACATTTACAAAGACTTCACAAAAATTTGGACAATGGTCAGATATACGTGCAAATACTGTTTATGGTCTTGGATTCTCTTCAGAAGCTGAACTGAATAAGGTAATTGTAATCCGTTAGAGGTACCCGATTAACTTTAGCCGGATTCCTCTGTATATTATTATAACAATATTTTTTTTTTTTTTTTTTTATAGAGGGTGCCCAATTTAAATGGGGCCACTTTTGAAATAATTCTTAAACGAAGGAAGATATCTAAAAAGTGAAGATAACGTTTGTTGAAGTATTTCCACTCTAGTTTTATGATGGTGTTAGCGTTTTTTGATTTTATTGCCGCCTTACACCTTAAATCGGTGGTTGAAAGTGCGATTTCCTTTTTACCCCCCACTTTTTCTGTATTGTAAACTATTAAAAAAAAATGAAGAAAAATGCCCGTTAATTTTATTTTAATATTTCAAACCGTTGCTGAGATATTCAGATCATAAAGATTCAGTTTTCATCGTTTTTTTCCCCTATTTCTGTTTCATAAACTAAAATTAAAAGCGGATTTGCTTATTAATTTCTAATAAATAAGAGACTTCAAATGCTGATAAAACTTAAAACCTATTTTTAAGTTTCATAAGGGACTTAAAAAATCAAGTAAAACTAATTAAAAAACCCAAACAATATTCCAGTTTATTTACAAAAAACCGATAAAAAAAAATTTCCGATTTATTCAAAATGACTTTCTCGGTTTAAACGGTACAAGCGCAGACGCTGCCCAACTGATAAAGTTGCTAATAGTATCATGTCTGCCGGTAATTGCTAAGCAGGTTTTGGATTAAGTCTTCTCTAAGTGTTTTCTGGATTTGTTGGTTTCTTGGTATAAATTTTTTCTTTGAGAGATCACCAAAGAAAGAAATCAATAGGGCTTAAATCTGGCAATCCGGAAGGAGGCCAGCTTACCGGTGCCCTGTCTTCTGAACATCTCATCCACTTCTCTCCTCGCCACTAAGGCTTAGTGCGCAGGACAACCATCTTGGTTATTCTTGTTCTGGCATTCAATGACACATCCTCCAGCAACTGTGGTAACTCTTGGCGAACAAAATTAGCGTATCCTTGCCCAATTTAAAGTACTGGCCAATAGTTTTATCTTCAACCATTCCACACCAAACATTAACAGACAGATGCTCAGTGACCACTGGCTTAGGAGACAAGGACCTGGTCTGGCTGTTGGACAGCGACTGCGCTTGTACCATTTAAGACGAGGAAGTCATTTTGAATAAATCGGAAATAGTTTTTTTAATCGATTTTTTGTAAATAAACTGGATAATTGTTTGTTTTTTTTTAATGATGTTTTACCTGATTTTTCAAAACCCCTATTGGATCTTAAAAATAGATTTTAAGTTTTATCAGCATTTTGAACTCTCTAATTTATTAGAAATTAATAAGAAAATCCTCTTTTAATTTTAGTTTATGAAACAGAGAAATAGGGGAAAAAGCGACGAAAATTGCATCTTTATGATCTCGGCTACGGTTTGAAATATTGAAGTGAAATTAACGGGCATTTTTCTTCATTTTTTTAAATAGTTTTCAATACAGTAGTAAAAAGTGGGGGTCAAAAAAAAAAATTGCCACTTTCAACCACCAATTGAAGGTGTAAGGCGGCAATGAAATAAAAAGAAAACGTTAAACCATCATAAAACTAGAGCGAAAATACTTCAAACAAACGTTATGTTCACTTTTTTTATATCTTTCACGGTTTTTAAGAGTTATTTCAAAAGTGGTTCCGTTAAAGTGGGGACATCCTGTATAATACTTTCGCCGGAGTAAATCTCACCGGCGAAAAAAATTCCAGCCACTTAAAAAAAGTTACATTTAATAAAGAATATAATATTGTGTGGTCTCTGGTTTCCACCAGTTATTTTGTTTTGGGCGATTTAATAGTTCAATATTTTTAGAGTAGTTGTTGTGTTGGTTCCGCAGAGCTGGTAAACATCAGAGACACGTGATAGCCTGCTCCCTTCTCTTTGAGGTCGACCGCTTTCGGGCGTTCCCCCATCTTCATGATGCGTTTGTCGCACACTGTGATAACACAGACTTGCACAGAGCAAATTCAGTTTACAGACTGACTCAGAGATGGTTTGTCAGAATGCGTTTGACAAACGCATCCTGAAAATGGGCGAACGCCCGAAACCGGTCGATGACCTCAAAAAGAAGCAGGCATCGCGGAAAATGTCTCTGATGATTTTTAGAGTAAATTGGGGACTTTGTACATCAACACTGTGGTCTTAAACAAAAAATTAAAATAAATCAAGAAATGTGTTACGAATTTTGTGTTCATTTATTATCAATTTGTTTTATTTTTTATTCAGTTCGAATTTGATTTTTTATTTGCTTTAACTTCTGCTTTAGCTTGTACCTTGGACTAAGAAAATTAAAAAAATTAAAAATTCGAATTTCAAAATGCCCCCTTAGTGCCGGAGGATGTCGCACGTGCTGTAGCACTTATTGATGTGACGGCCGCTCCATCAGATATGCAGCCATTGCTGTTGTGGTGTTCCCTACCAAACTCTGCGAGTTTCAGTGCAGCATTACAGAGAAACAGGCTCATATTTAAGGAAGCCCAGGCTCAGGACCTCCATGTGGCCACTGAACTGTGCGGGACTTGATGGCTTTTCGCTTCCACAAGAGGGCCACAACAAACCAGGGAGCACTGGAATTTCTCACCTTGAGTTTGCTCGGCAATACATTAAATTGGGGTCTATCTAGCAGTGGGCAAGTATATTGTTTACTGACTAGAGTCTCGATTTGCCCTTAAGGGCTCCAGACGGGGCTTGTGAACGAGTGTGGAAGAGAAGAGGTGAGAGATTTTTGCACAAAGCAATTTTGTTCTCACTAGGCCTTTTCAACGAGGATCTCTGATGGTTTAGGCAGCTATCACTTTGCAGCTCAGTATTTGGCGGATATACTGCAAGTACATGTGGGTCCCTATTATGTTGGAGATAGATGAGGAGTTTGTGCTAAATTGCACGATAACGCTCGTTCCACCATACATCCCCCTTCTAAACTGGCCCGCCCGTTTTCCCTGGGATATGCTTGGAAGACGGATAAGAGATCGGAGAGTCCTCTCTGGGACGCTTCAGGCACTACTTCAAGCTAGAGCTAGAATGAGCTCTAATCTCACAAAAGGTAATTTCCTGCTTGATTCAGAGCTGTACCGAGACACCTAGAAGCTGTTCTAAATCAACTGGTCTTAATTTTGATCTTAGGCTTACCCTCAATAGACTCCCCAACTCTAAGCTATCGTTATATCGGTTTTACCGGAAGTAAGACTTTCAGTATTATGTGAAATTTGTAATTAGATTGCAATTAGTGATTTTATTTAGAATTTAATTATTATTTTTAATTTTTCACAGTTTATAGAGAAATTTCAAGAAGTCAAGGAAGCTACAAGAACAGCTAGCAATAAAGCTGGTAACGGCCCGGTAACCACAACACCGGTAACTAGTGCAAATGCTAGCCCGATAACGGCACGTGCTAGCGCCGCTGGTGGTACATTAAGCGATGCTGGACCATTATTAGAACCACCAGCTTTACAACCTTCCTGTACATCGCCGGCACCGCAAAGTGGTCCTGGTGATGATGTTGTCAGCGGATCTGGTGGTACACCTGGACAACAACATCATCGTTCACAAGTATCACAACAACCGCAACAAGCTATTGCACAGGTATACATGGTGGGGGAATTTTGTAAGGAAGCTTTTTTTTTTGGCGTGTGTGGTGTATGTGTTTTAACAGTATATCTCAAATACGAAAAGTTGCAGGAAGTTGTTTTTTTTTTTCGGGGGTTCTGGGGGGATATTACTGTTATGCTTTCCTCCTGCCACCTACATAATACCCATGAGAAGCATGACTAGAATTCCAAATTTGAAGAAAATCGGTTAACCAGAAGTGCGATTTTATCGAATAGGTTTTTGAGTTTATTTTGGCCCAAGTAAGACCCAGGTGATTGTATTTGACCCATAGGTGGAAGAACATAGGATTAACAGATTTTGCCTACAGATTTCTGATCGATGAAGTTTCTTGGAGCAGTTCTTGACAGTAGTCGGAACATGTTAAGACACAACATCAAAAGTCATTTATTTCCTTATTTTGGCAATATTGAAAAATTGTAGGTAAGAATTGTGGGTGGGGAATTACTCCCAAGATGACGTTTTGGGTTTATCGTATGGTTTATTATGCTGCTGTGGTTCGGTGGCGCCGTATTGAGATAAGACTCCCTAGACTCTGCTGCTTGAGGATTATTCAACGATTGGATTATCCAGCGATGAGCGGTACAACTGAGACTTTATTGGGAATCCCACCGCCCTTTGTGGAGGTGGTGAAAAACCTGACAATAAGCCGCCTATTATAGAATTTAACAGGCAGGTGTTTTTTGACAGGGAAAGCGAGATATGGTCATTCAACCATTCATCGCGAGATGCTTTTAAAGTTTCCTTTTACAGATTTTCTATTTGTTTTCGTTCGTTCTTACAGGTATCAGATTACCTTCTTGGGAAGATTAGGTCCGTCTGGTGTGATACCTGATAATTACCTCCAGCGTTACACGGACGGTTCCAGAGCTGCGACCTGTTTTGAGACAGAATCTCTTGGGGTGAATAAACAGCTGTTTTCCAGGCTGAGATTTAAGCTATTCTTTGTTGTATCTTGGATGAGAGGGTACTAAACTTAAAAGGTGTTTGTATCTGCTCGGGACAGTCAAGCTGCGTTAAAGGCATCTGGAATTCACTTCCAGGTTGATGTGGAATGTTCTAAAAGAATCTGGAAGAGCTTGTTTTTTTTAAGGATGTCTTCTGGTCTAGGTACCAGGTCATATGGGAATGAAGAGGTGGATAGGTTTGCCAAATTAGGCGCCTCTCTCCCTTTCATTGGGTCCCGAGCTTCCAGTTGTTACAGAGCTATTGGTGAGATGTTGGCTGTGTCTTTCACAGGTATCCAGTATCTGGTTGGATCCCTTATTGGGCATTGTGATTTAAGGAGACATTTCTATGTCCGCCCTTTTTTGTAGAGTCTGTGAGACAGTGGAGGAAGACACCCATCTATTTAAGACAGATTGTTTGGTTTGTGAAGAAAATTTAGGACGTTTAGTCGGAACAGGATGTTAGTAGAAGAAGAGCTTAGGCCATTTCCCTTTAAGGTTATTGTCCGATTTGTTCGGACTGCGGTGGATCTTAGATGGATTAGACCGGGTCTGGATATTTGTACTAGACCCGGTTTGTTGTCGTTTTTCTTGGGGTAGCTATATGGGGGCCCCTGTGGGGCTTTGGATAGCGTAGGGTTTCGCCCCTCCCCACAAGGAATTATAATAGCGAGAAACCTATTTTGGTAACCAGAGCTTAGGTTACCTACTTTGGTCCATTCTTAAAATTTTGATCCAATAATTTAACATACTTTTAAACACTAATTGAGTAGTGAGTAAAATTGAGTGAAATCAGAAGTTTTTTAAGATAAAAAAAAAATTATGTCGTGTAAACGTTTCCACACCAAATTTTATCATTAATTTGTTACAGGCAAGCAATGAAAGTCCTAAACATCAATCTAATGAGGCAAAATCACCAGCGCCCGGTGGTGCAGCCGTTATTGGCCCAGTTACATCCACGGAAGTGCAGTTAAAATATGAAAATGATAGATTGAAATTGGCTTTAGCCCATAGTTCGGCGAATGCAAAAAAATGGGAGGTAAGTAATGTAAAATCAAAACAAAAGGAAGAATATTTTAATTTACGGGTTGGGACCGATATCAATAGTTTGCTGGAAATCGACGTTTCCACCGCCCAAATTGCAATGAGCTTCTTCATCAGAGGGTCGTTACACCATGAAAATTAATGGAGTAATGGAATCTTGGTAGAAAAAGGGGGCTGTAGTCCCTTCCATCCCCATCAGGGTGTATGTGGTGGGGGGCTCAATTTTCTCTTCCTTGCTCTTCTATTTAGACAGTTTTCCAATGAAAAAGCGCCTAATTTGCCAAACCTAGCCACCTCCACATTCCTAAAAATTCCCAAATGATCTGATGCCCAGACTAAGAAGCAAATCCTTCAAAGAAGAAAGCTCTTCTAGTCTCTTTTAGAACATTCCAGTATCAACCTGAAAATGAAGACACATGAATAGCGTCTTAGAAATACATGAAAGCAATCTTCTAGACATCCAACCAACTTATGTTGAAGGTTGTCAGTGATGGAAATGCTTAAGGCTGATTCCCTCCCTTAACGAGGATTTTTGTCCAATTTTTTCTGGCAATTCAGGAAATCCTAGGTGGCTTAGATTTTTTTTTTTTTTTAGATGTCATAGATCCCGGACTGTCCTATGGTCTTTCCCCACAATCGAATCATGGACAATTTCTCTTGTGGATAATATTATAAAATTAAATAAAAAAAATTGGCTAAAATTGGCTTTCTTTTGTATACCACCAGGTTGAGTTGGCCACATTGAAGAACAATAACCTGAGGTTAACCTCTGCGCTACAAGAGAGTACAGCGAATGTGGATGAATGGAAAAGGCAGTTGCATAGTTACAAAGAGGAAAATCAAAGACTCAAATCAAAATATATAGAACTTGAAGCAGCTAAAGGTGAAACTATTTCTGTCTTGAAGAATCAAATTTAAATTCTTGTCCTGGAAGGAGTGGGGAGCAGTGACTCCCTAGGTTTCCGCCACACTTATAAAGTGCTATTTCAAATGCTGTACAGCTACAGAGCGAAAGTATATAATACGGTTTGTTTGTGTGTTGTGAGTTTGTTAAACAGTATATCTCAAAAAAACGGGAAGTCATGGGATGCTCAAGATTAAATTCTATGGAGGGTTGGCACTCTAGCCTACGCCACCGCGACCCCTAAGGGTCTGTTGCTGGAGACACCCCATAAGTTGGCGTCCCCTCTCCGGTCATGTCCCTTATCTGAACTTTGGAGTCCGGGTAGGCTCCTAGGTGGTCTGTTAAGAGCACTCCTAATCACAGCACACACTCCAAGTCCTGTCTGCTTTATTAGACTTAATAGTCCTGAGAGGAGGCCTTTGGGTGAGGCTTGCAGGCGTCAGCTTCTCCTCTCCAAAGAGGCGAAACCTCAGACTGGGAATTGTTGTGGTTGGTTCCGCAGAGCTGGAAAGAATCAGAGACATTTTCCGTGATAGCCTGCTTCATCGACCGGTTTCGGGCGTTCGCCCATCTTCAGGATGCGTTTGTCACACAATGTGATAACTGAATTTGCTCTGTGCAAGTCTGTGTTATCACATTGTTTGACAAACACGCCCGAAACCGGTCGATGACCACACAAAGAAGCAGGCTATCATGGAATATGTCTCTGATGCTCAGCCTAGGAAGTTCAAACTTGATATTCCCGTTTAGGCATCCCGTATCTGGAACGCCCGGAGATTTCGGGCAAAATCCGTCAACCCGAAAGTACGACTTTACTGATTTTTATCGTGATTATCTCAAAAACGACTTCCTACAGATTTTTCTTTAAACTACGTAATACTATCTACACACATAAATACCTATCATTTTTATTTTTGAAATATTTTTACCGGGAAAATTGATTTTTTTGGTGGTTTTTTGAGTGGAAACATTAGCGTGTCGTACTTTGGTGTAATATATGATTGTGTACCATCTACATAATATTTAATACTCATTAGAATCATTGATAGAATTCCAAATTTAAAGAAAATCAGTTTACCGGAAGGGCGATTTTATAGAATAGGTTTTTTTATTTGGGGGGGGGGATTTTCTCATAAAAAATTCAATTTTAAAAGGGGTATTGGAGGTTTGTCAGTTAGTTTAAAAATTAAATTTGCACAAGCTTTGCTAGTTTTGTCAGAGGGCGCTCCACATAAGACCACTCAAATTTACAAGACCCCCCCCCCCAACATATGTTATGACCAGACATACTGAATATTTTAATATTGCAATTTTAAATATTAATATCCCTATAATGCTAACATGCCCTGGCACCCAAAAGAGGGTGACTTTGTTCTCCCTGCCTAGTTCCTTAAGCTTACCTAAGCATTCCCAAACCACTTTTAGAGTTTTATAAAATGGGAGCTCAGTACTCTAATGGCTTGCCTGACTATCGGAAAAAAAATTACAACCTCCTGGATCGGATATCTCCTTTCAAGGTTAATTTATACACCATCTTCCCCAATTGCGTGTATTTCCACAGGGAAGATGTTGGGAAACTTACATCCATGGGTTCTGAATGGCCCAAACACCCTCGCCCCAGTTCCCTCGAAGGTCTTCGATCCATCCTTTTTCCATCATTTTATACTTCAGAGAAAAATTTTCAACGAGCTGTATTTGTTGTGGTGATTGGTTCTGATGTGCTGGAAAGCATCAGAGATATTTTCTGTCTGCTTCTTTTTATAGTCTTCAACCGGTTTCGGGCGTTCGCCCATCATCAAGATGCTTTTTGTCAAACAATGTAATAACATAGATTTGCACAAAGCAAATTTAGTTGATCACACTAAGCATCCTGATGATGGGCGAACGCCCGAAACGATCTCCAATCGATGCTCGGAAAATATCTTTAATGCTTTCCAGCTCCGCTTGTATCAACTGTGTTTGCTCTGTGCAAATCTATCACACTGTTTAACAAAAGCATCCTGATGACATGCGAACGCCCGAAACCGGTGGATGACCACAAAAAGAAGCAAGCTATCACGAAAAATGTCTCTGAAGCTGTATTTCTTTGGTAATACGGTACCTAGATGGGGTTCCAGCTGAGGGATCCTGTAGGTAGGGATGTCCACTTCCTAGGCCCCCATCCCTTCCCTAAAAATCTTGAGGAGGGCTCCTTTAGCCGCCCTCTACACCACAGTTGCCACGGTGACAGATTGAGGATAACTTCAATCCCAAGCAAGTGGGACAGCCCCCCCCCCCCCTACGCCCCTAAAACGACGGATTTTATTAAACTTAGTATATATGTTATATATGCTTAGGCCTATCACTTTTGTTTGGAATTTTTTTCCGAGATTATTTATTTAAGAGGGAATGGGTGAGTGTTTCACACCAATTTTTTTTTTCTCCATTCTCTTACTGTACCTAATAAGACGAGATATTGTGAATCATGCCAAATTTTCGATATCGGAGTTTTCTCCGGAAATATCCGTTTTGGGGTCTCCTGAGTCCAAAAAAAAGTGGTTTTTAAAAAAATGGTCTGTGTGTGTGTGTGTGTGTGTATGTATGTATGTATGTGTGTGTGTGTGTGTGTGTATGTATGTATGTATGTATGTGTGTGAACAGCATAGCTCCAAAACGAAAAATCGTAGAAAATTCAAACTCGATATTCTCCGTTTAGGAGGGTTCACCATGTCAAAATCCCTCAACCGGAAGTGCCACTTTACTGATTTTTTTTTTTTCACTTTCTTGCGGTTTTCTCAAAAATGGCTTCGACGCTTTTTTTTTTTCCAAACTTGGAATTTCAACTACACATACAAAAATCTACAACTTTTATTTTAAAACATTTCTCTGGAGAAATTCAGGTAAGGGTACTTTTGGTGGAGGGCATGGGGTTAGGTTTTTCCTGTAAAGTGCAATGAAATTCCTAGTTTAAAAAAAAAATGGGATGACCGGAAGTGCAGTTTTTACTTAAATGTATTTTTCAGTTTTGTTTTTTTTATTTTCTGGACAACGGCTTCAAAAGATTTTTATTAAACTAAGTACAGACTTAGTTCACAGGAACTACACATATAAAGAGCTATAAACTTTTATTTTGTAAAATTTCTCCTGGGTAAAGTCATTAAATGAGAATTTTTGGGGGACGAGTGTGGGGTTATGTTTTTCTCTAAAGTGCTTTTCATAGTTGATTATATAATAATTCTAAACGAAAATTAATTAGAAATAAATAGACCACGCCAAAATTAACCGAGTCTCCAGAAAATTAATAAACCGGAAGTTCCTTTTTTTTTTCCTAAACAGATTTTTTTCAGTTTTTGCGATTTTCTCTACTAGTTATAAAATTTGTAAAATTAAAATTTTGAAAACTGGTGTAAGAGAAAGTTGTATGAGTGTTTCACACCTGATTTTTTTTTTTTTTTTACAATTTTTTTTTGTTTAATTTCCACAGGTGGTACAGAAGCGGCTGTTGAATTGCGTAAAGAATTGGCCACTTTAAGATTACGTGTAGAAACTTTGGAAGTTGAATTAAAAAGCAAGGAAGAAGACCTTAAACGAGCATCTGCTGGTAAACAACCTGCCGAGGATAGATGTAAGGTAAAACTGGAAGCCATCTTTGGTAAGAGAGAAAGTATTGTAATTCCGGTGAAGTTTTTTTTACCGAAATTATCCATTTTCCGGTCTACTTGAATCGGGAAAAGTTTTTTTTTTTTTTTAAGCAATTGGTCTGTCTGT